>JAHLKD010000159.1:0-40741 GCA_025526935.1 Cladochytrium replicatum | reverse complement strand
CTAACTAACCCTAAACTAACCCTACTAAGCCTACTAACCCTAACTAACCAACTAACCCTAACTAACCCTAACTAACCCTAACTAACCCTAACTAACCCTAACTAACCCCTAACTAACCCTAACTAACCCTCGCAAGTTCCACTCACCCGGCCCTGAGCGGGTTAGCCGCTGCAATGACACTGCAACGAGCATTTAAGGATGCGTGGATTCCGGCCTTCTCGATAGTCACAGTTGTTGCTCCATAACTTCGTGAATTGCAACACGGTCAACGTCACTCATTTTGTCGAATTCGTCAATGCAAACAACACCGCGATCTGCGAGAACCATTGCACCAGCCTCCAATCGCCTTCATCCGTACTTGGATCAGAGAACGGACTTTTTGATGTATTCGTGACCGTAGATGGATGGTGCCAAGGAAGTTGAGAGAAGCTCAAACACATCGGGCCGCCTTCCAATCTTTCTGATAGCACCAATATCATCTTTGGAGAGATTGGGCATTTGCATTTCCTTGGCGAGATGTGCAACATTGTTTGCAAGAATCAGAGTTCTGGTGCGCAAGAGCAATAAGCAAATATACAGCGACAGAGAGGGACCTTTAGTGCTTTAGCTCACCTGAATGTGGCTGAATGCTCTGCGGCCTTCTTTCCAACCGACTGGTAGACCCCAACAAGCTGTACACAGTCACCAGGTTTCACTTCGTCGACAAGATCATCGTCCATGGCGACGTCGATTGGTCTGGGCAACAGTCCCGCTGGTGCGCTCTCCGGCATTTCCTGCAGGCTCATCGTTTGAAAATCTCTATATGAAGAAAGACCATACTACGTTGTCAATTTGTTTCCATGTTCGTCCTGAAAAGCAGCATGTGAGCGGCAAGCTCGAAACCTTATTTTCATCGATTATCCTTACTTCCTTTGGGTATGTGCTTCCCGTAGGAATAAGTTGCCCAAGACTCAGTCCGTCGCTGTACAGCCGCTCGTGGAATTCGGACGTCTTGCCCGCATAATGAATGCTTTTCGTAACCTTTGGCCTCACAAGCGACCCTTTCATGATACGAAAAGCAAGTTCAGTCGTTCCCGCTCAAGACTTGTTCCGGCCGCAACATACATCTCTTACAATGCCCTCGATGCAAATCATCTTTCCGAGGAAAGAAGAGGTGAAGTTTCGAGGATTGACACAGTGAGCACCGAAAGATCCCTCGATCCCAACGTAGAATGCTTTTGTTTCGAGAAGGTCTCTTGAGTGTGTAGCCCGAGCCAAGATCACCTCCTTTAATGCGTAATCAAACGCAGGAAGATAGTCCCCTGGAAAATTAAGGAGCTTAGATGGGCATCGATTAGATGTGAACAGTGAATGAGAAGTCGACCACACGGTGTTACCCATCAGCGTGGTCTCTGCGACTCTGGCGAATGTGATTGATGTTGAGGACGAGTCTGCGGTCACCGCTGGAGATCATCTTTTGTATTTTTTCTTGATACTCGTTCTCTCCATACTGCAGATATGAATGTCAGTCAAACTTTCAACCGAACTACACAGGCTATACGTCTGACTCGAGGAACTCCTGAAAGTAGCGCACTCTCTCGAAGAATAATTCGTCGTGGTTCACATTTCGCTGGTTCTCCATCAGGTTGACGGCCGGCGCGAACGCAGCGGCGGCCATTCGTAAAGACGCTACCTTCCTAATGCGGTAGTGTTAATGAGTGGGCTGGATTTGTATCTGGAATACAGACAATCTTTAAGATCCGCACCGTGTTGGTTGTATTATCTAAATCTACACAGTAGCAGTGCTACGTTTACGGTTGTGCACTGTGTACGTGTTCCTCAAATCTAGCGAAACCGCTCCCCGAATATGAAATCAAACCAAAACAAACTGCAAATTGAGAATCCTTCAAAAACAGATAAGCACTCCCAAAAAGAGCAAGCTAACGCTTAAAGAGCGATACCAATTCAGGCGAAAGCAACTGCAACGAGTGCCGCAAAGACAGTTGCAAAGAACGATACAATCGCGGTGGGTTGAGAGGCAGATGCCAAGTACGCAGAGTCCTTGTCACCCGCAGGCGAGGGAGTGGTCTCACCTTCAACCTCTCCAGGTGTGGTCTCGTAGCTACCGTAACCGCCAAAATCACCACCAGAGGGAGTAGAGTCACCTCCTTCAACAGTTGCGGTTCCTTCGCAAGGAGTGGTCGTGGGCGATGGAGTAGACTCTTCACCTTCCACACCGCCAGTGGTCCCGTATCCACCTTCGGGGTAGTCGCCACCAGCAGGGGTAGAGTTTTCACCTTCAACTCCGCCAGGGGTAGAGGTCTCGCATGGAGTAGTGGCGGGAGCTGTAGTTTCCTCGCCACTGACGTTCGGAGCGCTGGTAGCATAACCTCCGCCAGGGGCTGATTCACCGCCTTGAACAGTACCAGTCGGGGTGGTTGCAACAGTGGTAGTAGTGCATGGAGTCGAGTCACCGCCTTGAACTGTGCCAGTCGGAGTGGTAGCGACAGTGGTCGTGGTGCAGGGTGTAGAAGAGTCGCCACCTTGCACAGTGCCAGTCGGGGTGGTTGCAACAGTAGTCGTGGTGCAGGGTGTTGAAGAATCACCGGGGTTGACAGTGGGCGTACCAGTTTGAGTAGGCTCAACTGTGGTCGTGCAAGGGGACGAGATGGAAGAAGACGCAGCCGCGGTGGTCGCAGAGGACGCGACAATCGAAGTAGTCGTGGCGGTCTCAGAGGTTGGGGCAACCGTGGTGGCAGCAGAGGACACGGCTTCGGAAGTAGTCGTGGTGGTCACAGCGACCGAAGTGGTCGTAGTGGTCGCAGACGACGGAGCTGCGGTGGAGGTCGCAGAGGTTGGGACAACCGTAGTGGCAGCAGAGGACACGGCTTCGGAAGTGGTCGTGGTGGTCCCGGCGGCCGAAGTCGAGGTAGTGGTCGCAGACGACGGAGCTGCGGTGGTGGTCGTCGTGGTGACAGACGAGGGAACATCCGAGGTAGTGGTCGCCGAAGTAACGGGGACAGTAGTGGTGGTGGTGGTAGGGGAAGGCGGGACCTCAGTTGTTGTAGTCGTAGTAGTAGTAGTGGGCGATGGGACATCAGTAGTAGTGGTGGTTGTGGTAGTGGTAGTAGTGGTACTGGTGGTAGTGGTGGTTACAACCTCCGATGTGGGCACAGTTGTCGTGATGGTCGTCGTCGGGACGACGGAACTGATGGTGGCAGGCGGAGCTACAATTTGATGTCAGCATCCTCGGGCGGGCCTAACAACGCAATTTCATGTTACATACCATCACCGGGATAAGTAGCGGGCGGGTTGGGGTCGACCGGGCAAGTGCTCGGGAACACAACCGCTTGGCGACGGAAGAACTACATAAAGCAAGGTTGTAAGCTTCATGAATCGAACTATGGTTTGAACGCACAATCGGAGAAGCATCTGCTTGCACAGCGGCGAGAACGATGGCCAAGAGCGGCGCGAGGATGGTGGAGCGCATGTCTGCAGTCCAGTGAGTTTCGTTTTTAAAATGTAGCGATGCCGCAAAGTTTAAGAGAAAACCCTCTTCTGCTGCTGCAGCGAGTGCGGAATATATTGCGCTATGCGATACGGATGCGTGGGACCCTGACCGCAAAGTTTTTCTTCAAAATCTGCAGCCATTTATCAGGCTACGCACACGCTGATTGGTCCGTGACACCGCCCCACCGTAAATTTGCACCACAAAATTACACAATCTTTACGTTCAATAAGAGTCGGGCTATCTGATAGTGGCACCCACATCGTCAAATATTATCCTCGCCCCCCGTGGAGCACTTCCTACGGTACATCACATCGATGCATCTCTCCCTGATTCTGGTTGTCGGATCTCTCGCGTCTTCTGTGCTTGGCCAAGTGGTAGTCGGAACCACAAAGTACGACCTGTACTCCAAACGTCGCAAGGACTTCGACGCTTTCGTGAGCTACGCTCCAGATACGCGACAATATGTGGCGAACAGCATTGAAAAGATGTTTGGGATCTGTAAGAATATCACACAGCACCATGTTCGCCTCATTTTGACATATTTGATCAACTAGATCCCTCGCTCGACTCGAAGCTTGCCAACTACGGCGCACGCTCCGATTATCGCCCGGTGTTGAGTGACCTTGTTGCCAATGCCAAGACTTACACTGACCGCGAGTTCCACCTCAAAATGGCGAAGATGTACGTTGTGGGTGTTCGGTTGATCTGGTAGCTATTAACGTGCTTTCTCACAGGATCACTAGCTTACGCGATTTCCAGTGAGTACAGACGATTCTGGCCACATATACTCTTCTGACCCTGACTCTTCTAACAGCACCAACTACTTTATGCCCTACCCCCACGGCTGCGCAACTGTGCTTCTTCCTATCCGTTTCGATCTTAGCAAGACTGACGATCAGATCAACAATCCCAGACCCGCTGTAGTATCCCGATCCGCGGCGGCAGTTCGTGCCCTCACTCCCGAAGTTGAGCAGATCCAATTCGGAGACATTGTAAGCGATGCAATGCCACATCTCTGTATAATTTCCTGAATCTTGGTTATAGTTGGAGATAATAGATGGTTTGACGTTCAAGGAGTTCTTTGATCTGGTCCAGGACGATCAGAACGGCGCGAACTTGTCTGGTGGATACCGAAGCACCGCGACTTACGTCTCCCGTCGTTTCGGCGATTCCAACGCATTCCCGGACACTGACAACACCACTTTGACTCTGGCACGTTACGATCTCGCTGGAAATCTGGTTACTCGCTACACCATTACATTGCCTTGGCTCATTGCCTTTGACACTCAAACTTGCGAACCAACTATCACCTGGCCAAGCGACCCTCCGCTACGCGTTCAGCAGAACAACACTCGTGTCTCTATTGACGAAAAGACAAAGAAGAACCTTCAAACTCCCATCATGAAGAACGACCGCTTTGAAAAGATGCTCGCTGATTACCCCGACGTTGGCTACCAGATTCCGTACACCCCGACTCCATCCACCATCTTGGGTTGGGTATGTTTTCCACATCCTCTAATTCCCCCATTCTCAACGTTTGTCTGCAGACCAAATATCGTGCCGATTCTTGCAACATTGGAATTATTCGTCTAGCTTCCTTTTCGCCTTCTGAGGAAGTGTACAAGACCGAGGAGTTTATTTATCTGTTCCAAAGTCTGCTAGCCAACCAGCTCGCGGACACCGACGGCTTGGTTATTGATATTACGAGCAACGGCGGTGAGCCCAAGTCTTATGGCAAGGTCTTGGGATGCTAATGACTTAATCACAGGTGGTTTTGTCTTCATTGCCGACGAACTCCCTCAGCTTTTCCTTCGTCGCGGAAAAGTTTCCATTGGCGGCTCCCGTGGAATTGTCACCCCCGTCAATACCGAATTGGTTGTAAATCTTCAAGCATTCGGAGCAGACGATTACTACCAAGCTTATGTGAAGGCGCTCCAGAACGGCGACAAGTACACAGAACCGATTCCCTTCACTGCTCAAGCCGACGCAAACAAGTTGGGAACTGCTTACATCAAACCCGTTGTGGTCTTCAACAACGGAAACTGCTACTCTGCTTGCGATCTGTTCAGTGCTCACATGCAAGACAACGATCTTGCGTTCATCATTGGTGAAGACAAGCAGACTGGCGCAGGCGGCGCGAACGTATTCGCACTCTCGGATTTGAGCGGGGCAGGCTTTCCCGGAATTGATGTCTTGCAAACCGGTCAGGATGCTCGAGTTGGGTACAGACAGTACGTCCGTCTTCTCAAGAACGCTGGAGAGTTCATTGAGGATCGAGGTATCATTGCTGATCGAGGCAACGTCAAATTGTCCATCCGGTGAATATCTGTGAATTCTTGAGTCAAGTACGTCTGCTGACCATCCAATAAAGCGATATCCAAGATAACACAGGTCCCCTGTACGAGAACCTTGACCAAATTGCGGGTTTCCTCAACACCGCAGTTCACCGGAAGGGCATTTACGAGTCCAAGTTCTCGATGTCACCTATCCGGGCTGCAGCAATCTTTGCAAATTCTCCTTCACCCTTCGTTCTCAAAATCGCCAACTTTGACTCGTACAAATTGTTTGACAAGGACACTGAGCAGCTTATAGAAGAAAAGTCTCTTGGCCGCTCTCCTGGTGTGGACGATGCCACAGTGAAGACCTTGAATATTGATCTTCCTGCGGAGTTTCTGGCTACTCCAGCACTTCGCGCCATTACCGTTCAAGCATGGCGCGACGGTGTCCAGTATGTCGAGACCCATCGTACCATCAAGATCTATCCCGGGGGAAAGGTTTCATCGTTCCCCTTCACGTGGGACTTTACTTCGTACCCGGCGAACAACTTCGCCGCCATCTACACGACTGGCAACCCCGCCAACGGCTGGAATCGTCAGAACGGACAACTTATCATCGGAAACGGCGTCACATACGTGAACAACCTCGACACCTCTGCGGTGCTGATCCTGGCCGTCCCAACCGGTGCGGCTCAAGTTTCTGTTCAATTTTCCGGTCAAGTCAATTCGGAGTCTGGCTATGACTTCCTCAATCTCTCCCTTTTCGATCCTGCGGCAGACACGACACTCGCTACATTCTTTAACGTCGCCGGAACTGGAACTCTTACGACAACCCGAGCTGCGTCAGTCGCGGGCAAGTCGGTTGTTGGACTGAACCTTCGGTTCACATCGGACCCAGCTGTTGTGCAAGGTTTCGGAGTCAAGGTTACCACCTTCAAAGTCAGCTTCGCTTAGAGTCGAGGATGATGGACTACACTGGTTATTTCTGGTGCTCTCCTTTTGCTAGAAACTTAAACATCCTAGGCAGTAGAGCACAACTGTTTTGGCACATTAGATACTGTATTCTGGAAAGTTGATCTATTATAATAGATACTGGAACAAATCCATCATACAAATTTGCGATTGGTCAAGAATTGGTTTCGGGCCCAAGCTGCTCAGCAAACAAAAAGGCCGCACATTACTAATGTGACTGTGAGAGTCAGGCTGCTCAGCACTAGCACTTGGTGCACAGACTAAAAATTTCTTATGACAACTTCCCTACAATATTAATACCCGTCCAGGGGAAACTGCCTACAGCCACAACCAACCATGATCCTGCTCTCCCGTTTTCTCGCGATCTCTCTCGCGATCTCGGTGCTCGGCCAAGAGCTGTTTTCAAACCGGCGTAAAGACTTTGATGCGTTCGTAAGCTACGCTCCGGAAACCCGCCAGTATGTGGCAGACAGCATTGAGAGAATGTTTGGGATTTGTATGTTCTTCACAGCTGTCACGCAATTCAGATGTCTGACACTCAATTCACATGCATAGATCCCACGCTTGACTCGAAGCTTGCCAATTACGGCCCCCGAGCAGATTATCGTCCAGTATTGCGCGACCTAGTTGCCAATGCGAAGAACTATACCGACCGCGAGTTCCATCTCAAAATGGCAAAGATGTAGGTTTTGCAGATTTTTGTGGTCTGATGCGATATTGGTTAACTTGCTGCTTAGGTTTTCGAGCTTACGCGATTTCCAGTAAGTTTTATGATACTTGTCCTGCAGTCTATGATAACCTCGTCAAACAGCGCCATCTACTTCATGCCGTACCCCCACGGCTGCGTAGATGTTATTGTTCCCATTCGTTTCGGTCTCAGCAAGACTGACGATCAAATCAACAACGCCAGACCGGCAGTGTTTTCCATAGGCTCTGACGATGAACTTGCACTTACTCCAGAAGCCAGGCAGATTCAAATCGGAGACATCGTGAGTATTGTTTCAATGAAATTCTGAAGCGCTAAATTGAGCGAGCCCTCTGCAGTTAGAGAAAATAGACGGCATGTCTTTTAAGGAGTTTTTTGAGATGGTTCAGGACGATCAGAACGGAGCCAACTTGTCTGGCGGATACCGAAGCGCAGCGTTCTACCTTACCAATCGACTTGGTTACGCGCACGCTTTTCCCGAAGCTGACAACATTACTTTTAGCTTGGCTCGTTATGATCTGGCCGGAAAACTTGTCACACGCTACACAGCTACGTTACCTTGGTTGATTGAAATCGTTCAAGATTGTGAGTCGACCATCGATTGGCCAAACCATCCGCCGCTTCAAGTTCAGCAGATAGACACCAGTGCCCGCGTCCTTACTGACGAAAAGACGAAGAAGACACTTTTGACACCGGTTATGGAGAACAAGCAATTTCGAAACCAACTTCCTTACGGGGACCAGATTCCCTTTAACCGGTCGAATAGCATTTTGGGTTGGGTATGAGTTCAAAGAAATCCATAAGCTCGAAACAGCAAACCTCACCATTCATTATAGACCAAGTATCGTTCAGAGTCTTGCAATGTAGGTATCATTCGGCTCTACTCCTTTAATCCCGGGGAGGCTGTTTACCGAAACACCGATGAGTTCATTTACTTCGTCCAAAGTCTGCTGAGTAATGAGCTCGCTGATACAGACGGATTAATCATCGACGTCACAGGCAACCCAGGTGAGTTGATCTTGCAATCCCTAACGTGTATCTCCCTTTCTGAAGTGTTTCTTTTTGTTGAATAGGAGGGTTCGTGTTCATTGCCGACATGCTCCCTCAGCTCTTTCTTCGTCGTGGACAGATCTCCACCGGCGCATTCCGTGGAATTGTCACTCCAGTTAATACCGATTTCATCGTGAACAGAAAAACATTCGGCAATGACAAGTACTACCAAGCTTACGTCAAGGCTCTCCAGAATGGGGACAAGTACACCGATCCTGTTCCACTCACGTCACAGGAGGACGCTAACAGGCTGGGGACCGCTTACATCAAGCCAGTGGTGGTCTACAACAACGGCAACTGCTACTCTGCCTGCGATATGTTCAACGCTCAAATGCAGGACAACGATCTTGCATTCATTATTGGCGCGGACAGAGAAACTGGCGGTGGTGGAGCTGTCGTTTATACGTTGTCCAATTTGGCTGGATCCGGGTTTCCCGGTCTTGACGTCTTGGGAACCGGCCAGGATGCTACAATTGGTCACCGTCAGTTCGTCCGTGTCCTAAAGAACGCAGGAGAGCTTCTCGAGGATCGCGGTGTCGTCGCTGATCGTGGCAACGTAAAACTGTCTATTCGGTACGTATTTGAGCGTAATACATAGTTCACAACTTCTGATGATCATATCCGCAGTGATATACTAGATGACGTTGGACCCGTATTCGAGAATCTCGACCAGATCGCTGGCTACCTCAACAATGCCGTTCACAGGAAGGGCTATTACGAGGCGAAGTTCAACCTCACACCGCTACGCCCTATTGGTACCCTTGGGAGCGCTTTATTGCCGTATGTCCTCACGATTGCCAACTTCGACTCGTTCCGCGTCATTGATCGTTTCACAGAGGAAGTCCTCATGGAGAAGTCTCTCGGTCGTACTCCCGGCGTTGATGATGCCACTGTGAAGACCCTCGGCCTGGAACTTCCATCCTCTGCTTTGGCCACACCGTCACTCCGAACTCTCACCGTCCAGGCCTTCCGCGATGGTGTCCAGTACGTTCAAACACATCGAATGCTCAAGGTCTATCCGAAGGGTAAAGCTTCATCGTACCCACTCGTATGGGACCTCCAAACTTTCCCTCAAAGCGACTTTGCTGCGATTTACACGATCGGTAACCCTGCAAATGGATGGCGTCTGCTTGACGGAGCTTTGGTCATTGGTGATGGAACTGGCTACGTGGACAACCTCGACACATCGGCTGTGCTGATCTTGTCCGTCCCGACTGGAGCAGTCAGGATGTCTGTCAGGCTAACTTCTCAAGTCCATTCCGAGGCCAACAGGGATTTCTTCACTTGTTTCATTTTTGATCCCACAACAGAACAGCCTATCTCCGAGTTTTTCAACTTTGCGGGAATTGGATCAGCTTCTGGTACACGATATGCGCCTGTCTCGGGCAGATCCGTTGTTGGGTTGAACCTTCGGTTCACGTCGGACATTTCGAACGCGGACGGTTTTGGTGTCAAAATCAAATACCTCCTTGTATCATTTGCATAGCACGTGGTGCTAGCTCTTCTTGTGCGGCTGCAACACGACAGATGTTTCGTTTCTCAAAATTAAGCAACAAAGTTTATCCCGATGTAGCTTCTTTAGCCTCACGACAAGGTGCGGGCAGGGGTTGATTTGGGTAATAAGGAATACTGAGCAAGTGAATCAGGATAAGCTGGCGAAGCAACTGTGCGACATGAGTAAACCTGTCGAGTACCTTGATTTTGGAGAATCATGCTGTTCGACAAGTTGGGATACACCAACTCTACGAACATCAGAAACAGGCTTGGAACTTTATTAGTGCTGGCTTTGATTTGCTGTGCATTGTTCCAACGAGGGCTGGCAAAACAGCAATCTACCAGGTCGCGGGTTTGATGCGCGGTTGTGTAACATCGGTGATTACGACCCTTGCCAGCATTTGAGGCACAATACTTAGTGAAGACAGAGAAAACTACCAAAGTTAGGAAGAAACCACCATTCGCACAGCTGCTCTTCTACGCGGAGGATACATATCTTGGTATAAAGATGAAGCTTGAATTGTTTTCTGACAATGGGCTGCACAAATTAATGCTGGAAACAAGCATGCAATGCCTCTAGCAGCCGTCTTTGGCCAACCCGCAATTTCAAAGGAACTGGTAGAACTTCTTAGCAGGAGGTGTTTAATATATAAGATTCTTGTCCCAATCATGCTTCAAACCTCGTCGCACTTGTTCAATATAACGATCAAGATAGCCTTTGTTTATCTTATTCCATCCAATGGTACTCAGCGCCTTGCACTTAAGGGGTGTACCCAAGACTTGAAAGACGGCGAAAGTTGGCCCACAGTTCTTTGGAGTCCGGTAAAGGAGATCCAAGTTGGGAGGACGGACAAAGAAGCCGGAATTTCTGAGCTCAGCCCTCATCAAGGTGATAGCTTCCAAGTTGTGAGACGGGAGAAAGTGTTGTCCCTCCATGCGTGGTGCCTACTTCTTTAGCAAGCCTTTTGGTCATATCCATACACTTCGTGAGAAAGTTCCCACCTTATGACTGTGGCTTGTTCGTTCATCCGCTGTGGCTGGCCACCATCCTGTGGCTTTTTCGACGTGGCAACTCTACAGGCGATGGAACACCAGCGACGGCTGCAACCGCTGGCGGAGATTTCATGGCTGTCCGTCGTGCACTCGGAGATCGCCTTCGTGGTCGCTACTATGCGCAAGAACCAGCGATGGAGCATCGCGAACATGTATGGACGCGATCAGAGCAGCCAATCCTACAGGACCGACTATTACAGACAGAGCCCTTCCGGTACAATGGGTTCGCTGAAACGAGGGGGCTCTGGGTATGAGCCTACACGGTACGACTACTGCGAGGATTTTGTTGCGCACGGACTGGCTCCCGGACTTGAAGCCGTTCTCGAATTTACGAGTGAAAAGAGGAAGGAAATCGGCATTGGGTCTGGCCAAGATTCCCCTCTCCTGCAAGGATTCGCTAGATTAAAAGCGCGACTGACTCTTCGGAAAGGTATGCGTTGTAAGGTGCAGATTCAGAAACCAGTTTCGAAGTTCTATTGCTTCTAGACCTTCGCGATTTGGATCCATTGCATCTACTTGAACCATTTCTGGAAGTAATAAAAAGTGGAGACACAACGGGTCCGATCACCAGCGCTGCTCTAAGCTCTGTCGAAAGTTTCGTTCTTCACGGCATACTTCACCCAGATCACCCTAATCTTCCTGGAGCGATGTCGGTCCTCGTTCATTCCGTCACTCATTGCAAATTTGAGGCCACGGATGCTGTGTCGGATGAGATCGTACTCACGAGAATTCTGAAGCTTCTGAGAGTGATTGTGAACTCTGATGCGGGTCGGCGTAGCCTAGATGACAAGGGGATCTGCGAAATGGTAGAAGCTGCATTTGGAATGTGTTTTCAAAGCAGAGTGAGCGGTGCGTTTGGTTGGCACAGATGTCTCCTACGGAGGTTACTAACTCACCGTTTTGTTCCAGAGCTTTTGAGGCGTTCCGCAGAGCAGACTTTGGTGGTCCTCACTAGGGCATTATTTGAAAGGTTGGAAGCCTTCAATCAACCTCACTCGTTTACCGACCCAAATTTTACTCCTAGGTTGACATTCATAATGAGGGCGAAGGACCAGTTCAACCCTCCTCATAAATCAAAACCCGGAGAGCCATTCACTTCCGCGCATATTAATGCGTCGGGATCAAAGCTTTCCCAACAACCTCAGCGAGAATTCGTTGTCGAACAATCGGACACTCTTTCTATCGAAAGCGGAAACACTGCAGCTAATGTGGACTCTGCAACTATTCAAAGCACCGCTGTTACGCTCCGTCAAGATCCGAATAACTCTACTAAAGAGGTCCAGAAGTATTCCTTCGCACCGTACGGTCTGCCAGCAATTTTAGAGCTGGTTCGTGTGCTGACAACGCTGATGGATCCACGAAACCGACAGCATTCTGACTCGGTCCACAGAATGGTTGCACTGGGATTGCTGAACACGGCCTTAGAAGTTGGTGGTCGGTCTCTCTGTTGCTGGATTAGCTGGGGCGCACAGCTTAAAGCACAGCGAAGAGATCGTTCCTCTAAAACCACAACAATTATAGCCGTCTCTGGTGGTGAGGTCATGGCTAATTCGTCTGGACCTCAAGGAGAATCGAATCTGGAATTCCAGGCAGAAGGGCATGGGCAACCATGGATGCGCTCTGCTTCAAGCAATTCGGACTTGAAAATCGTCACGAGCAGGGATGTTAGCGCCGGGGTTGTGAGCGTAGGAATCACAGGCGCTATTGCTAGTGAAGCGGAAGATGCTAACGCAGCAGAGCGTAACGAATCCGGTGTTGAAAGGAGAGGCAGTGCTGTGAATGTCGATGTTGATGCAGCTGGACGGGCAGTTGCCCATGTGGTTGATGTCGCGGGCAACGGAGCACCACCAGGACTTCCCAGTATTGACATTCCGAGCTCAGAATCTGCTCCGCTGTTGCAAAGCGACGGAATGGAGCAAGAACTCCCGCCACAGTCAGAGAGTGCGCTGGATGCTCAAGCCGAACAAGAGCAACCAACACTTCCAACCATCACAGATGACGACTACGATACAGATGAGGAGCGAATGGCGGTGTTAGCGAAGGACTTGATTACAAATGAGATGTGCCGCTTTTTGTTCCAGGTAGGATTCAGCATTCAAAATTGTAGCTTGATTCTGACCGTGTGCACAACCAAGATAATTCAAGCTGCAAACATTACAGTCAGCTCACCTCCCTCAAATGCAACCATGACGTTTTTTACGACTGCATTGAAAGTGACCACTGTCCTCTTGCAATCGTGCAAAGAACAGTTAAAATTCCAGGCGGAGTGGCTGATCAAGTGGATGATGTCGCGCCTGGATATGGGTTTGCTTGGTTGGGATGTCGATGAATGGAGTAACGTTGTGTCACAATCTGGCCTATCTGCACCTTCATCCGCGGGAAGCGGACAATCGACCGTGGATTGGGCAAACTCCCCCGGAGCGTCAGCCCCACGCACGTTCACGCAGGTGCGGAATGCGCTTGCCACGATTATGGTTGGGGAAGTCCGAGAAGTTGTGCTTGACTGTCTTGTCCAGGTACTTGTTTTGATAGTCATCGTTGATTCACACAAAATTCTCACTATGTCTCAGCTATCTCGTTCCGCAGACTTCCACACTGAGCTGTACGTTAATTACGACGGAGACCTAGACAGTGAAGTCAACCTCTTCGAGGACCTTATTCGATTTTTGTGCAAACATTCGTTCCCCGATGCCACTCCGGGAGGTCCAGCAACTACTCCGGCGCATCAGACTCAATGTCTGGACGCGATTTTGCTATATCTTGGACAAGTTGTGGAACGACAAGGTGCTGGTGGATCGGCCAAGAAGGTGGTAACAGACTTCTTCTCCAATGTTGCGATTGAAACAGCAGTGCGTACATACAAAACATACGATAGAATACTCTCCCAATGTCGTTGAATGTAGGCTGTACCGACGGCGTTTCAGGTTGTAGAGAATAAGCGAAAGAAGCGCATATTGATGGAAGGAGCTACGAGATTCAACGAGAAGCCAAAGGACGGTATCGACTTCTTAAAAGGTTAGTGCAAATAATCGCTTCATTGTATGTTCCTAACAAAGATTTTTTCAGCGAATGGGTTTCTACCGGAGAATTACTCCCCGGAAGAACTTGCAAGACTTCTTCGAACTACTCCTAAAATTAACAAGCACCTGCTTGGCGAATACTTGGCAAAGCCAGCAAATGTAGACGTAATGCATGCATTTGTTGGACAGTTTGAATTCACTGCGGTATGTCTTCCGCTGAAAGTGTTTCGTTTGCTAAACTCTCCGCTTCAGAAACGAATTGATGAAGCCCTGCGAATGATGCTGGAGAGCTTTCGATTACCCGGGGAATCACAGCAGATTGAGCGTGTTATGGATAAGTTCTCTGATATATTCTTTAAGACCATCGAGGGTAAGCTCAGACAATGAAAGGTGTGGTTCTCAGATGAACTGGACCTTATCTCCTTAGGTGACCCGAATCGAGAGATCGAAGATCAAAGTGCAACATTTTTGCTCGCCTACTCTGTCATTATGCTGAATACCGACCAGCACAATCCCCAAGTTCGGGTATGGTGAACACAATTAATTATTCAGTAATCTTGTTGTTGATCTTAACTCAGAGGAGAATGACATTCGAGGATTTTCAAAAGAACACTCGGGGTATCAACAATGGAAAGAACTTCTCTGCGGATTACTTGGTATGGAACAGTTTTATATTGAGTGGATCGTAGTAATCACCTGCGATATGGTATCTAGAAACACATTTTCGATACGATTCGTGAAAATGAGATTGTGATGCCAGAAGAGCACGAAGGAGACCTTGGTTTCAGCTATGCTTGGCGTGAACTGATTAAAAGATCCGACAAAGGTGCCCTGTACACGGCGACGGCAGCTGGCGCGTTTGATCAGGATATGTTTTCCCTAGTTCGGGGTCCAATAGTTGCGGCACTCGCTTATGGTGGGATCAACCCTGTTGGTCACAACGTCTGAAACTAACATCCGATTTCAGCTTTCGACAATGCAGAAGATGACTTGACGATGCAGAAAGCTGTTGTTGGGTTACATCACTGTGCTCTAATCGCATCTTCCTTTGGATTGCACGATGTATTGGACAATATCATCATATCTCTATCCAAGATTACTGGGCTGTTGAGAGAGACAGATCGCTTACCCCCAGAACGCTCACTTCGCGAGGACGAGATTGGATTGGACACAAATGGTCGTCCAATCAAGGTTGATCCATGGGCAGTCGAGTTCGGCCGGTCGTATCGCGGACAAGTGGCAGCTGTTCTGATGTTCAATTTCGCCATGGAACACGGAAATACTTTGCGTAATGGTTGGAAGAGTGTAAGTTTGAGCTTCTGTTACCATGAGTCACAATGCTGACCATCAGATATCAAGATATTGGTATGCATACGGAACCTCTTCTTGCACTCCCTACTACCGATCACGATGCTGCAAGCAGAAGATTTTGTGAAACAGATAATCTCCATACCACGTGTACCTTCCGAAAGACAATCACTGAAACCAAAACAGCAACAACCGGTCCAGCCTCGCAAAGATGCAGGCCTTCTATCGACGATCTCCCAATTTCTTTCACTTGGCGGTGGACCTTTCGCTCCGGATGTCGACGAGGAGGATGATATCCCACCTACAGCCGAAGAGCTGGATTGTGAGAGGCACACTTTGGATTGTGTGCGAGCCTGTCGAGTTGAAGACGTTTTTGTTGACAGCCGGTAATAAAGGCGTTTTTGTCAACGTGAGACAATTCTAATGTTCTTATACTTTCTTCGCAGATTTCTCCAAGAATCGTCTTTGATTGAACTTCTCCAGACTATCTCAGATGCAGCGATTCAAAATGTAGAGGCCGGAAAGCATGGTGCCGCAACAGCACCAGTAGCTGGAAGTGCTCAGCCTGTAGAAGGCCAGCAAACTCAGATGAAGTACAATGCGGCATCTGCATTTTTGCTTGAAATAATGGTGAACATCGCGGTTCAAAACCGGGATCGGATCCAAGTGGTTTGGCCTCAGATACGTCAGTTCATCTCGGGGATTTTTTCAAATGCACAGACGACACATCACCTCCTTGTGGATAGAGCAATTGTGGGCCTTATTCGACTTATCTCTCGTATTGCACACAAGGTGATTACAAGCATCATTTGCACTAATGCCTCATCTGATACCAAATGTTAAGGATGAAGTTATTGTAGATATCTTCTCCCTCTTTGAAGGCATACCCCGACTTCCACAAGATACGTTCAGTAATGTCGCAGAGCAACTTATGGCGGGAATCCTGGTCCTTGCCAAGGATGATCTTTCGGTGCTCATCCTGAATGGTCGCTGGCGAACAATTTTCGGTCTAGTAGCCGGAACATCTATGCACCAGGAAGCTGCATCGTATTCATTTGAGGTGGCTACGATATTAATCAACGACGAAGTCTCCGCTTCGCACCTCGTGAACGAAGAAAACTTTGCGGAATGTGTTGACCTGCTTATTTCTTTCGCGGTGGCGGCGGGTGGCTTCATGACTGGCAGCAACCAGGACGTGGGCTCTATCGCTCCGGCCACAACAAATTCTTTGGGATCCTTGAGTAACCTTTCAGCAAATGGGAGGTCCATGAACGGTATGAGCGGGTACCAGGTTGTTTCAACTGCAACGCCCCCACAAATCAGCAATTTAATTGCCGATGACGGATGGTCTAGCCGAGGAGGAAGTCCTAAGATTGCGAGAAAGGTGGCGAACCAAAAAAGGTAACTTAAGATCTGCTCTCTCCAAAGTGTACTCGCTTATATTATTGTTAAAAAGCCAAGCGGTTCAGGCAGCAATTGAGCGAGCACTGCGTGCGGTTGAGCAGCTCTACAAGCTGCACTTCAGAATCCCCAAGTTGGTGAAACAGGCTGAGATGAAGCAATCGCGAGGTTGTACTTATGTGAAACCCTGCGAATCATCAGTAACCGTTCACTTCTTAGCTTACTTTGAGTTTTGGTTGCCGATTCTGTCGGGACTCGGCCAACAATGCTATCATCCTTCTCGGGAAGTGCGGCAATCTGCGTTGACCTTCCTTCAGCGTGCGTTGCTATCACCAGACCTTGAGTCGGATTCCATCGACCCATGGATTGACTGTTTCGAAAATGTCCTCTTCCCGCTCTTGGATGAGCTTCTGAAGCCCGCGGTGTTTCAATTAGATCCGCAAGGAATGGACGAGACACGAATGAGGGCATCCGGGCTACTCTGCAAAATATTCTTGCAGTATTTGAACCGTATGATGAGGTGGAAAGATCTTCCCGATCTTTGGGTGCGAATTCTTCAATACCTGAACCAGTACATGCACGCAGGCGGGGAATACTTGGTAATCTCTGATAAATGGCTGTCTCCTCCTATTCTTAAATTCGTCTATTTATGTAGTACGAGGGTGTGCTAGAGAGCCTGAAAAATATGCTGTTGGTGATGTCAACTCAAGGAGTTTTTCAACCTTCGGAATCTGATCAGCAGCCACCACCATCTACCTCCAGTAAGCCAGCCACTCAGAACCTTTGGGACGTAACTTGGAAGAATGTGAATGTTTTTCTGCCAACTCTCAAAGAAGATTTGTTTCCTGTTCGAGCTCTATCGGAGGATGGGAGACTGGAATCTAAGGTCGCAAAATTGCCACCTGAAGAATCTGCCTCCAGCTCCATCGAAGTTGGTGGGATGGCCGGACAATCTGATGATGGGGTAGAGCTTGCTCCTCAGACAGCATCTTTGCGATAAATAGGACTTCATTCAATGCCAACCTGTTTTCTGTTTCAACGTGCTTTAGTTCTTGAGGGCAACATGTTTGATTCCCACAAAGCCCGTCTGTTCCAATCACTCGCTACTCTCGTTTGGGGCACCGCTAATATTAATGTATTATGGAGCGGTCGTAATACACGGCGGGATGTTAACCCTACATAGAAACATTCAAGAGCACCTTCAATTATCTGGGTTTCGCATAGAATCATTCATAGAAAGTTTGGTGTCACGGTGCCATTGCTTAAAACTGGGAGATGAACTTCCATGCTTCGCCAGGAATCCAGCTAGTGGCGGCACCATTGTCCTTGTGGTCGAATACGTGATCGCCAGAATGAGCGCACCACCGAACAGGTTTTCCGGACATGCAGCCAGAGTAAGATGTACAGATATGGGAGCCGGATGCGCTGAAAGATAATAAAGAATCAGGTGCTCGGTTGAAATGCAACTACTATGAAAGGCATACCGAGCAGGTTCAGGCGGACTTTGGTTGGTGCACTGGTTGACTCGGACGAAGTTGTCGCGAAGCTGCCGTCCGTTGGAGATGTTTAGGACCGAATCAGCGACACCGTGGATACCTATTGATGCAATAAACAACGTGCATGGTATGGAATCAAGTGCAGAACAACTGAGAACAACGTACCAAAGTAGGCAACCGGAGTGTTCCCTCCGTTGCAGCCACTCAGGTTGGCTCCAGCGTAGGTGACCACTCCACGGAACACGTTTCCTCGCGCACAAGCGAGTGCGTAGCTCATGGCAGCTCCGTACGAGAAACCGGTGGCAAACACACGGGTGGTGTCAATGCAGAGGTCGTTTTGGACTTGGGCCATGACAGAGTCGATGAACGTGATGTCAGAGCCGCCACTGTTACCCCAGCCGGCGTTTATTCCGTTGGGAGCAACAAAGATGGTGGATCCGGAACTCAGTGACTGGGAACCAAACTCAGGAAAGATGGATGGAATAAAGCACGGACATTTACCTGCAGGCCGTAGTAGGCACTGTTTGCCACGGCGTTCATGTTTCCATTCAGCCAGTGGAGCGCGACGATGAAACGGTAGGGCTTGTTGTTGTCGTAGTTGGAGGGGATGTTCAGGATGTATTGGCGACCGTTGATGTTGATCGTTCCTGATCGCAAGGTGGGAGTTTTGCCGCAACCAGCTGAACGGCCGGGAGTGGACGGAGCGGAGGTGGTGGTCGGGGAGGGTCCAGAAGTCCTAGTGGTGGTCGTACTAGGATTGGCGCGGGAGGTAGTGGTGGCCGGAGGTACCGAGCCTGGAAGACATTGACTGTAGTACGGGTTGCTAAACTGCAAAACAGAAGGTTGAACATGGACAAGGATAATACTTGGCTTGCTCCAAGACTGACCGTGCAGGTCGAACCAGATGCACAGCAAGTGGGACCGCTCCAGCCTATCATTGTTCTAGATCAGAGTCTTGCACTCATTTTGAAGGAACCACTAAATACCTTGACCACCACATTGTCCCCAGAGAGCGCTGCATGCTTGGCGTGGCTCAACGGCTGCACCCAGAGCTTGCGCAACACAAATAGCAAGAAGTACGACCGCGATGTTGTGCTTCATTTTCGTGAATTCCTAGGCGGACACGGAACAAAAGCGCTACATGCCCCTTTTATCGCAACCCCGGCTTCGGTTCATCGTTTTGTGTCATGTTCATTTTATGCACACGGGGAACCACTGCCATGAACTGCACGACCAAATTATTGCTGGTTGCAACTTAAAACACCTGCGGTATTGTGTCCGTAACTGCGGACAGATGTGCTAATCATAATAGCAAACGTTCTCCAACAAAAATCCCAAGGCAGCACTCAACACCGTCCGAAATCTTGCACCAGATTCATAACAAGAAGTCAAGGCTAATATTATTATTATAAAGCGATATTAATCGAATCGGGATCATAGCCCAACATAGAACAATCAAGGGGACTCCCCATCCGGGTGTCAGAATTTCACATAGAATTGTAAACATCAGTTTGCATGCCTTTCCACGTAGTTTAAAACTGGGAGATGAAGTTCCAAGCTTCGCCAGGAATCCAGCTAGATGAAGCCCCCGCGTCCTTCTCGTCGTACACGTGGTCTCCAGAGTGAGCGCACCACCTGACGGGCTTTCCGGCCATGCAGCCAGAGTACGAAGTGCAAATGTGCCTTCCTGACCCGCTAAAAGAATTTAAGTTTCCACATCTTAGTCATGAAGCACGACGATTTAGTGAACTAACACATACCGAGCAGGCTCAGCTGGGCTTTGGTTGGTGCACTGGTTGACTTTCACAAAGTTGTCGCGAAGCTGACGTCCGTTGGAGATGTTCAGAACGGAATCACTGACTCCGTGGATGCCTGCAAATGATTGAAATCAGTAAAACAACTCACACAGAATGGAATTCAAGTACCAAAGTACGCAACCGGAGTGTTCCCTCCGTTGCAGCCACTCAAGTTTGCTCCAGCGTAGGTGACCACTCCACGGAACACGTTTCCTCGCGCACAAGCGAGCGCGTAGCTCATGGCAGCTCCGTACGAGAAACCGGTGGCAAACACACGGGTGGTGTCAATGCAGAGGTCGTTCTGGACTTGGGCCATGACAGAATCAATGAATGTGATGTCAGAGCCGCCGCTGTTCGCCCAGCCCGCGTTCAATCCATTCGGGGCGACAAAGATGGTGGAACCGGAACTCAGTGACTGGGAACCAAACTCAGGAAAGATGGATGGAATAAAGCACGGACATTTACCTGCAGGCCGTAGTAGGCACTGTTTGCCACGGCGTTCATGTTTCCGTTCAGCCAGTGGAGCGCGACGATGAAACGGTAGGGCTTGTTGTTGTCGTAGTTGGAGGGGATGTTCAGGATGTATTGGCGACCGTTGATGTTGATCGTTCCTGATCGCAGAGTGGGAGTTTTACCGCAACCAGCAGAGCGACCGGGAGTGGACGGACCGGAGGTGGCAGTGGGAGAGGGTCCAGAAGTGGTAGTCGTCGTAGGGGGATTGGTGCGGGTGGTGGTTGTGGTCGCAGGCGGGGCAGAACCCGGGAGACATTGGCTGTAGTACGGGTTACTGAACTGCAGTTTGACAAGTTAGATGTCGCAGCTTCTGAACCAGAGTATTACTGACCGTGCATGTCGACCCAGAAGCACAGCAAGTGGGTCCACTCCAGCCTTGAATCGTTTGGATCAGTTTACCAGATAGTCTTTGAGGGACCCCCTCCTTACCTTGACCTCCGCATTGTCCCCAAAGAGCACTGCATGCTTGACGCGGCTCGATCGCAGCTCCCAGAGCTTGCGTAACACAAACGAGAAATATGACGGCGATGGACTGCTTCATTTTCGGGAAATTGATTGAGGAAGTTGCGGCCGAATCTCTGGGCACCCAGTTCCTTTTATTGGGATAGGAGCGTCCGTTTCTGAGTCATGTTCTTTTCATGCACATGGGGAAATACTGCCATGAACTGAGACTAAATTTATTGCCTATGCAACTCGGAATGTTTGTGGACATGGCGGATTGTTGACACATCTGACTTTTTAAAGTTTTTTTGGTTTAGCGCTGGTACTAGAGTCATTGTGCCAAGTCTCTTTGCCAATGCTTCCTTCTTGACGATCGTTTCTGAAACTCTGCGCACGACCAAATCTGGGCAGAAAAGTTTAAGACTTGCACGTGCAGGAATTGCATCACTTTATGCATCATATTTGCTGAGCGTTTTTGTACCACAGAAAGACTTGCCGTTCCGTTCCAGACTCTTTTTTTGAGAGCTTCTCTGTACTGCCAAACCATTATCGTTCAAATTTAACAGTTTTTCTGTGGAGAAGACTTACTTGCCATGACTCCAGCACAGCTTTACATCTCCATGACTCCAGCACAGCTTATTCATCTCCATGACTCCAGCACAGCTTATTCATATCATAGTTGTTTTATTCAATCAATCAAACAATTGGTTCCACTGCATTAACCCACAGTCCGCTCTCCCAATCGCGCAGAATCACAACCTCCGATCAGACGTCTAGTCACACGATCCAGACTTCTCTCACACTACAGCCCTATCTCTCACAACACGGCACTCAAAGCAATCTGTTCTCCCCATGTCTGGCGTGATTCCTCCACTACCCTACTCCATCCAAACGACTTTTGCAGGACGAAGCCGTACATCTTCTGCCGGGGTCAGTTTGACATCCGAGACAGCCTCGATCTCCCAGTTCTCTTCGGAATTCGAGGACCTCAGTCCCGACAAGGACATCGAGTACAGCTTTCAAACCATTGTGCGATCGCACCCTCTCCCATCAGCTGTCACTTCACTTTTTGCCTCGAGCTGCACAGAGGAAGCGGAGGCAACCTGGAAATGCAAAAAGTCGCATTTCCAACACACCGAAAACGACGACTCTGCTATATCTATCAATGAATTCCTCCGATCCAACTCGGATTTACGTACCACTCACGGCAGAGATGATGATGATGATGATACGATCCTCAACACCGAGATCAAGACACCCCGAGCACAAAGCGTCTATCACAAACGCCAGTACCCATCCAAAATTCTCACAAAAGCACAAAAACTCCCAGTGACCCGCGTCAATCTGCAAGACCCCCTTGCGCGTTTCCTCCCCTTAACGGACGAAGAGTGGTGGGACGACTGGCAGTCCGAAACAGACGATTCGGACTACGAACAGCTCTCGCCAGCTCTATCAGCATCCATCCTCGCGCTCCATCCGGAGCCGGAGAGGAGATCGAAGACCGATAGGATCCCGTCCAAGGACCCGAGACACACCGCGCCGAAAATAGTGGTTGCAAAGACGCACACTTGGCCTGTTGTTTCGATGAGTGGGGGGCCAAATAGGTTGGTGCAGAGCTATGGTACATTTTCGGCGGGAACCGGGGAAAGTTTCCGGGAATCGGGGAGATCGTTTTGGAAAACGGTGCTTTCTTGCTTTTGCTGAAGTGGATGGGGAGTTGGATTGTGACAAATTTTGGGGGCGCATGACGCATCCCATCTATCCACACAACACATGTAAAGATTCAACTTTTTTCTTGATGTGTGAGCTATTATTTATGATAATTCCACATACCGTCAGTCTGAGGCTCCTAGCGAAAAGCGTTAGCAGGACCCACGGAGATGATCCTTGCGCAACACCCTGGTAAAACACGGAATTCTAGAAGTTATGAGGTGGTTCTGTTACTTTGACACATAGAGCCAAGACAACCAGCGTTTACACACAAAAAATGTCCATGTTTGGTAGTTCGGTAGACAGCCCAAACGAGTAAAAAATGTCGGTAGTAGTACACAGTCCTTTTTGGTCCCAGAAAAAGAAAGGGGGAATATAAACATCGCAAAGTCTGTTTCTTTAAAGAAGACGGAAAAGAAGGTAAGCTGAAAGAACGACAAAGAATAAAAATGTCAGTATCGAAAATCCCGCTAAAAGTGAAGACTGCAGGTCGACCACCCAAATCTATCTACCTGACGAACCCATTGTGTTCGGACTCGCCCCCGAGCTCGGTTTCGGTGTCGCGGCTTTCCCCGCCCGCAGTGCCGCCTTTGCAATCGACTTTGACGTCGGTCTCCCCATGTACCCTTTACACCAATCCTCCTTGGCCATCTTCTGCGCTTCCTTCCTCTCCCCCGCATCCACAAGCAACGCCACCTCCGTGTTCTTCCAACTCAGCTCCGACTCGTCAAACACAAACTTTTCATTGTTGTAGTACCAGTGCCTTTTCGACATGCTGTATTCGCTATACTCCCTCCTGAGCAGCGTCAGCGGTCTCGCGGGTCTCCACACCTTCGCGCCTTCAAGCGTGGTCAGCACAAGCGGCGAGATCTCGTAGTCCTCGTACTGGTGCGTGCTCTTACACGCCACCCTCGCAAACCCGGAATTCGCATTGTTTCTGTACGTCTCCATGGGCATCGTGATCGACAACGCGGTGATGTCGAGAAACAACCCCGTGCGCGTGTCGATCCACCGCGCATCGATGACGTTGTGGTGCTGGTGTATCCGGAACGCCGAGTGCGGGTTCACCTCGAGCACGTAACGCTTGTCCGGCGATCGCGTCATATTCAGCCCCGTCAATGTCGCAAGCGACTGCACGGGCACCTGGAAATCGAGGTCCGTGTCCCAAGGAAGGAGCTGCCGGTTCCAGAACCATCCCAGCAGCGTCCCGTGCGCCATCCACGTCGGTATCTCGTGCTTTTCCGTGAACGCTGACCACGACGCGACGATCTTGGCCAAGTCCGGGACAAGCCCGCGATCGAGATCGTAGTCGATCGCCCTCATGTTTGAGTACTTTCGAGCGAGATGGTGGCACGACAAATCCTCGAAGAAATGCTTCTGGTCCGAAATGGCGAAGTTGTACGACGCGCCGAGGTTGGTGTAGCGCTGCTGGTTTGCGATGGAGGGTACGGACGAGGGCGGGATGTGGAGGTCCATGTAGTTCAGCTTGAGATGCGTGGGCACAAACATTTCGGTCGGGATGTCCCACACGTCGTCGAGATCATAGGCCTCGATCTGCTCCCTGGATTCGTCGTATCTAAACGACTGCGAGAAAAGCTTTCGTTCGTCGGGCGGAACCTGTTTGATCGACACGTTCTCGTCTTCGTCGTCATCTCCTAATTGGGAGTTGAAAATGACGTCGGCGGGTTTGTTTGCGAGAACGGGATCACTGGCAACCACCGCGTTCGGCGATGGCGATAGCGATGGTGATAGCGAGGGCGATGTTGATGGCGAAGGTGATGGTGACGGGGACGGTGACAGAATGTGGATGCGGGATGGTGGAGATGGCGAGGGTGAAGGAGATGGTGACTGTGATGGAAACGGGGATGATGAATATGGCGACGGAGATGGTGACTCCCAGTCAGGTTCTGGTGATTTGCTTGGGACGATGGAGTCAATCACGGGCGAAGCACCCAGTGATGGAGCAAGAACTTTGGCCGACTCTGTCACGATAAGAGGCGGTGAATGATCTGGAGCGGGCACTACCCATTCTTCAGAGATTGTTTCCTGAGTTGAAGGCTGATATTGAGAGAGCGAGTAGACCCAAACGAGGGTCGATGCAGCCGAAGCGACGCATATGAGCTTGAGGCCCGACATGCGCACACCACCGAACAGTTTGAGGAGTTTGTTTGGGTATTTTGCCAGCGGCGATGAAGGAGGGGAGTGATCGTGGACATGTGAGTATGGATAGGAGAACTTGCTGTTGGCGTTGTTCCACAGCGGCAGCATTTGAAATTGGTTTGGCAGCCAGTCGAGATAGTCGAGGGCAATGGGCACGATTTTAAGCGAGGAGGATTATTACAGTGGTTGTTTTATTTAAGAGCAAATAGAAACGAAACAGCCAAGACTTAAGTGACAAGTGCCAATGCAGTGGTGGGTCGGGGGTTTGGCAGCATTGGGACCTACCGTGGGAGAGTAGGGCAAACAGCCCAGGTATGAGGGGCAGCGGGTGCACGGCCCAGTCGGAAGCACCTGACAGCTGGCAGCGTGAACAAGGGTCCATGCTGGTTATCACATTATCAGCTGGGCCTCAAATTTGTTTCATCACCTGCCTTGCAGCAGTGGAATATTGTCCGACTCGCAGTGATGCAGTAGGGCTGTGTGCAGTGCAGATTGTCGTCGCTCGGCAGACTCGGCACATATAATCCCGGGATTGGCAGTGCGTTGTTCGTTTGGCACCCCATCACCCAGCCAGCCATTGGCGGAGTGATTCCGTGACATTGTTTCTATATTTAATAATCACCAAGATTATTTTTTATCTTTTCTTCCGCGGCTGGCTTGGCAAACATGGGCAGTTTAGGTAAGCCTGGGAATTATCACTGGAAATTAATATTACGCCTTGTTAACTTTTCGTGTATCATTAAAAGTCCTCCTCAAGACTAAACTGCTGTCGCACGTTGATCTGCATCTCGCTAGGGAGATTCGGATGTCCAAACGCTGCCGCTCCTGTAAACTCGATCCCCTGCATCCCAGACATCTCCGAATCATCTGCTCGCACTTCATCTTCAAGAACCCCATCGATCCACATCCCTGCTCCTGCATTCGGCTCTGCAAGTGTCCCACACTCAAACCCTGAAAGAATAGCATTCGCCCTCCTCACCACAAACCCTGCAACTTCCGTCTTTAGCATTGCATCGTCTTCGCTCAGCGCTGATCCGCACACTCCAAACGTATCTATAAGCGTGTCGATCTCGATCCCTATCGCATCCGCTGCAATCCGCTGGATTTGGGTTCGGTCAGGTCGGTTGATAAGCGATAGAGATACTGCTCTATAAAACGAGATATACAGATTGTGGTCGCGGTACATCTTGGCTATCGCTCGCAGTAACCCCGGGAGAATGGCGGGCTCGTTGCGTCGTGGGTGGAGCATATGGACGAGTGTGGCGATTGTTGATGTAAAGTAGACTGAGGAGTAGATGGCTAGTGCAACGATTCGTGTGCTGTACGTTTCCCCACTCTCGGAAAGATGCGCTTCCACCCAAGCAGCTTTTCGTGACATGCTGTCGACTGGTAGAACAAAAAAATCATGTTAGTTGGTTGGAAAGTATAGAAAACACCCAAGTAGTGCAAGTAAAACACCACGAAGCGCTGTGGGGGATAAAAAATAAACAGAAAAACACCGCGAAGCAATGTGAGGATTAAGTATAAATAGAAAAACTGCTTCGCGATGTTGGTAATAAAACGTCGACGGAGAAAAAACACCGCAACACCACGAAGCGGTGTTGGGAATAAAGGAAACCCAAATAAACTCTGCACAGGAAAGCAAAAGAAAACACCGCTACGCTCAATGTAAGAGACGCACTCTGCGCTCCTTAAACTGCTGATGCTTATTCCATTACTCACACTGCCTGATGTTGTCGAAAGCAAGCTCTTGATCGATGGAGCTCTTCGCGTAGAGGTCGAGGATGACATGGAACAGTTCGTTGTGGATGTTTCGCTGCATCAGCTGGAACCCAAACATGCACCTTGCTTCCGGAGCCTGAATCTCGTCCGAAAAGCGGTTGATAAACTCTGTGGGGACCACCGTGTCGCTGGAAGCAAGGATAGCGATGAGCTGCGTGAAGAAGACACGCTGTCGTTGAGCGATGTGTTCCCATCCTACATCAAATAGAGTAGTGAGATTCCGGAAGCCCAAACGTGCTGCCCAATTTAATACTGTACCATCGACGTCGTCGGAGAGCTCCAGCTCCTCGGCACTCCAAAACTTTGCTTCCGCAGTCTTGTACGTCTGCCAGATCTGTTTTCGAGTGTTGGTGTACGATCGAGGCTGCTTCTAGTGTAAACTTACTTTGTGGTGCTTTATGGGGAACAGCACGAACCGCTTCTTCTGCTCGATCAGGATCGGCTCGTCCTTGTCCAGACTGCTAACCACATTCGAGTCGTCGCCCATGGTCTCGTCGATCTCAAACGCTCCAGGTGACAGCATTTTTCTCTGTGGGTGCAAATACAAGGTCTGGGACTCCGCAGCCGGTAATTATTGCCTAATCGGGTTGGTGGCATTTGAAGTAACATTAATGATGACACGGCGCTCGCAGCGAACATCCGCACGGAGAGCAACATCCAGCGCTAATGTGAGGTAAACCATACTAAATATGTGCATTCTATTCATCGAAACTGAATTAACTTTATATTCCCAGCTCGTCATGGTATGTGGGCTACGCAGAAGACGAAGAATCAGTCGATGCCATCATGAAAAAGTTTGATGAGCTCGAAAACCTCCAAGCGGACCTCGCAAAACCAGTCGCACTTTCATCATCTTCAACATGCATGTTCGCAGATCCGCAATCCACCATGCATGATTCACCACAACCGATCGAGGTGAAAAAAGTTATTTTCGGCTCCTTGTCATCAATAACCTCTGATCTCTATCAACCCAAGGAAGAAGATACCACTACAACAGCAGCGTTAACTCAAGAACAGCTCGAGGAGCTCTTCAAGCGCACATCAGCATTCACTGTTCGCTCGGCACAAGAAGATCCGTCGATGCTAGACGACACTGAACTGTTTCAATTGCTAGAAGACAATCACGCAGACGGAGACTGGGACACTTTCGTCGAGGAAGCAGAGTGAGATGTCCCATATAGTCACCAACACCTTTTGTATTCAACTCATTCCTAGTGACTATGACGTTGCCGACGAGGATTTTTGGGAAGACGAGACACCACACAAACGTTCGATTTCCGCTTTACACAGTCGAAGGCGGTACGCTTCCGTCGTGTCTCGCTCTAAACTACTTCAGTACAGACAACCCAGCACTACATCAATCGCTCCCCGACCCGTCACGTAAGTGTGCTTGCAATACGCACTCCAGAAACTCAAATTGCTCGAAAGTGCACCAACAGATCCACGGGTGTACACCGTCGTCCGAATACCTCCCGACCCGATACCCCGATCCTGGGTGAAACGCATCCGTCCCTTCCGGGATCCAAACCAACCCTGCACAGGCTCACGCTACTTTGAATCCCCCAAAGTATTCGATTTCGACTACTCCATACTCGGCAACGACTTCCAAGCCGTACTCATAGACCCACCGCTCCTCCTTCCGCGCGAGCCACCATCTCCCGGCAAAGTGTCTGTCGAACAGCTTGTAACCTCATCTCGCCCACTTTCTCAATCCCTTCAACGCTCACTGAAACTTTTTTCCAAGTCCAAACTCCCGATCCCAACACTCATCCCCAAAGGCTTTCTATTCATCTGGACGCCTAAGGAACTCACGCCCGCGATCTTATCCATGGCAGACAAATCCTGGTCCGGCTTCCGCTACGTCGAAAACTTTGTGTGGGTCCGACTCAGACCCAACAACACCATAGCGCGCCAACCCTCTCGCTTCTTTGCACGGTCAAAGACCACCTGCCTCATCTTTCGCAAGGTACAAAAGGAACGCTGGACCCCAACGACTCTTCTCTGCAGAGAGTTTTAAAAAAAATTACATTCTGATAGGAGGGACAGCTGGATCTTAGACATCAGAGGAGCGCAGACTGTGAGTTTGATTTCATCAAGCCTATGCAACCAGGTACTCTTTATCCTTCCAGCCAGTTTTATATGAATCTGACGGAACTGCTACAAAGGAGAATCAAGAGATGATAAACCAGAGTTCATCTATGAACTGATCGAGACGCTTCTGCCCCAAAGCACGTATGATCCTGCTGAAAGGCCCAACGGCGACAGACTCTTAGAACTGTGGGGAAGGTCAGGGAGACAAAGAAGTGGATGGACGCATGTTGTGGAAAAGGTTGCGATTGATGCAAACGTCAAGTCAGAATAAGCCAACTCCAACAATAGACAATGAACGATGAATAGATTATGATAACGAAGTTCAGGCCATCCAGAACAACACTTATTTTAATTCATGGAAATCGTTAAGGTTCTCTACAACCCTGGTGAATAAAGCGACATGACGAGTCTGTCCTATCCAAGCTCTTCTCCTTTCTCACGTCCCCATACATAAATCACCCTCGATGAAGGGTCGATAGCGCTCTTCGCTTCAAAGAAGGTACTTACTTTAGACAATATTTTGTTTGATTCTCATCAACAAACTCTCTGAAATGCCATCCAAGACTGGATCTTAGGCGACGAGTTTTTTGGAGTCGTGAGCTTTTGCCTCAAGTAAAATCTTACCGCACGTATCCCTCGTTGGCGAGCGTCGTCATAAAACGCTGAAATCCTCTCGGTCAATTCAAACGCATCCTCGACGAGCTCATCATTCTGTTCCATCCAATCGATCAGTGTGCATCCACCGAGAATTTCCTCCAGACAAAGTCGAAATCATCCAACCCGGCGCACAATACCATGTAACGGAGTCAATTCTGAAATAGGGTTAGGGTCGCGATGGTTTCTAATATCGACTATGCATTCATGGAACCGCCTGGTAGAACTGAAATCTCCTAAGGCGGGGAACAGATTTCGAATTTGTTGGCCAGAAACCCGCGTTTCGGGCTTTTTGCAGTATTCCTCGACGATATTCATTCCCGAAGCTCTTGCAGTTTCAACTCTCACCTTTGGGAACTACATCAAGACATTGCACATTGAGATTTTGATTCAAAACGGGGTTGGAGGATGACAGCGGCGAACCGTACCACGCCAATATGTCAGAACCCTTCTCACAGCCCCTGCATGTCCTGCAACTTCAAGCCTGCTCCCCTTCACGCCGGATCCGAGCGTATCACCAAAGTCGATGACATCGACTATGTTTTGCATCAATTGCATCAGACAGTGTTCTCGAGGCTCGAGACGGGATTGCGGTCAAAATAGTCCCGAAATTTTTATATAGTTTTGTGAATTAATATCAACAATAACGGAAGGAGCACACGCTATCACCGGAGAGCGTTACAAATGTTCTGCTTTCGTCCCTTTCTTTTTTCCCATCGATATTCAATATCTTAACTTCGATCACGTGTGTTCGCGTCTTTCAACAAATGCTTTCGGAGTCTCGACGTGACGCGGCAGACGGAATCTCAACATGGCTAGCTCGCCGTCGCGACGCGCGCGAATACGACGAAAAAGGGTAACTTGCCTGATCTCTCGTTGCTCCGCCAAAAGCATCTCGCGTTTTCACTACTACCAAACCTAAAATTTCACTTTTCAACAACAGCAACACGCTTATGACGCCTGCGTACCTAAAGCAGCTCTGCAAAGAGCAGAAGCTTTATCAGACTCCAGAGCTCAATGATCGCCTGTATTTGCATTTCAAAGGTTCATCGCGTCAAATAAGATCCAGCGCAAAGGGGCTTAACTTTGGCACGCAGGGTTTGCAAAGATCGAGAACCTGGAGCCATACATTGGTCTGCGCACAATCTGGCTCGAAGGAAACGGTATCTCGGATCTTGATGGTTTAAGTAAGTGAGCCTTTGGATCTAAAGACTGTTAAACTGAGGGGATCACACAACAGTCACTTGCACTGAGCTTCGATGCATGTGAGAGACACAAATAGAATTGAGCTTTTCATTTACTCATTATTTCAATAAGCTACGCTCAGCAGAACTGTGTCGAGTGCACAGACAACCTTTCGGCTTTGGTCAACCTCGACACCTTGAACCTGTGCAACAACATCGTGAAGCGAATCGCAGGTCTCGGTGAGCTTCAGATGCTCAAGACACTTCTTCTTTCGCACAACTTCCTCAGGACGCGCGATGATCTGGAAGGTCTTGTCGAGTGTCCGTCTCTATCGTAAGGCAGATAATAGCCAACACCAGACCGAGTTGAGGAAAAGTTACTCACATTATCCTTTCAGAGTGCTCGATCTGTCAAACAACAAGATTGATGACCCTGGTATTGTCGAAGTGCTGACACAGATGCCCAACTTGGTACGGACTTTGCGATACGCGGCTACTTTTCCTATGTTCTTACGATACCTTGAAGGCTGTGCTTAACTTGATGGCTAACCCGGTGATACCCAAGATCACAAACTACCGCCGCACCTTGATCGCAAGGATCAAGTCCTTGACTTATCTCGACGACCATCCTGTCTTCGATTCCGAACGCCTTGCGACCGAAGCATGGTAATCAACTTTCTCTCTCCATACATGCAATTCTCCTTTTCAATTTGTTGAGATAGGTTTGTCGGCGGAATCGAGGCCGAGCGTGCAGAACGCGAGCGTCAGCGCGAGGAGAAACGCGCTGAACAACTTCGAAACTTTGAGGGTAAAAGAAGACGTGTACCCGTGATCCATCCAAACTCATTTTTTCAATGCAAAAGCGCTGCGGAAACTCCAAGAGAATGCGCGCCAGCGACGCATGGAGCAGAACGGCGGCGTCGAGCCCGAGCCCGAGTTCGACGGCCCGTTGCGAAAGTTCCGAGACGAGCAACTCGCGCGGATCAACGAGGGCGAAGGCGTCGCCGAGGCCGCCGAAGCTGAGCTCCCCGTGTCTCGCGAACCCCCACAGCCTTCTCGCCTCAGTGCACCAGTCCGCAAGTTCAAGATTGTAGACGTGACAGGGGCGCCGGTGGAAGACGAACAAGATGGAGAGGAGGATGATGGGACAGGTATGATTCAAGAGATGGAGGTAGACGGCGGTGCGCCGGAGCTTGAAGATGCGACCGAGGAGTTGGAGATGGCAAAGAGGGTGCGAGCGGATGGAAGGTACAGGAACTTGTGGGAGGAAGGGTTGGTTGAAAACGAAGAGGAAGGAGAGCTCGAACAGGAGCTGGACAAGCAGCCTGGAGAGCAAGAAGAAGAAGTCAAAGAGGAACAGGACAAGCAGCGTGGAGAAGGAGAAGAGAGCTGCAACAACGGGATGGAAACTTCCATACTTGCCGAATGCCCTGGACCCATAGTTTTTGAGTCCCTCAAAGAGTCCGCAATGTCGGCTCCCAAAGCCCAGTTTGAAGAAATTCCCAGAGTCATTGAAGGATTGCGACGTCTAGCTTTACCCGACGACAATGGCATGGATCCCAGCGTCGATCGTGTAGAGCCTCAACCTACAGTCTCTGCCCACGAGCTTCTCGAAGTTCAGCCATCCCGCTCCATGCTCGATATATCAACCGACAGCTCAGCTGACCGTGACCCACGTTCCAAAATGTGGGAGCAGATCGTTCGAGAAGGATTCGCGGATCAGTCCAAATCAACCTCTGCCCGAACTGCGCCGTCGATCTTGTTGATTTCTGAGGATAACAAGGGGGACGAAGACGAGATTGAAACAGTGAATGTTGGAAAGGGGGTTGGGGTTGGCCGGGTTTTGATCGAGGAGATGGGAGGAGAGAAAGAGGAGGGCGGGAAGAGGGTTGAGGGTTGGACCAAGATTGAAGAGAATTTGTAATCCCATCAATGATTGTTTTTGACACATCTTCACAGCCATGAGGATCGCTGATCCGTCGTTTGGATTGATTGCCATTTCTCACATGCCACAATTCTTCATTTTTTTTGCACGTCGAGCGCCGACCCAGATTGCGCTTTCACGGTTTTCGCTCCTCTCGCTGTATCTGTAGGCATGCTCAAGAATCATCAGTCTGAACATGCCCCCGCTTCGCGAACATTGCACCTCACAAGGTGATTCTTGACCAAGTCACCAACGCTGGTGACTGTACATCTGTTGTCTCAAATTGCGCTACAAGATGCGCACAAAGGCGTCGTGACCGCTCTTTGTTATTACTCGGGAAGAAACATTTGTGGCCGATGATTTGTACCGTACAAAGACAAGATAGTCAAGAGTCTCGTCATGCTTACTGGAGGACACGATCGAATCTTACGACTTCCGAAAAACTCCCTCAGCGAGTCACTTTGATTGGTGATAGTGGTGGTCATCGCAACGTTGCCAGGAGATGATACATCCATATTCTTGTGACTGTTCCTCGAGGTGCTGCACAAATTCAAAGCTTTTCTTTACGAACTCTTTCACTACCATATTTTAGGCTCACCAGGTAACGTGAACGTAATTGTAAACTGTGATCGCGATGTTATTGCTGCAGCAATGCCCATGGAGCACAATGAAGTTGTTGAGCTTGCAAGAAGTCTTCCAGATTCTCATGAAAGTGCAAATCCAGACATTTAGACTAACAGCAGTTTGATAAACATTGTTAGGAATCACTATGGACACACACAGGAAGCTGTTGAACCATTCGGGAAATGTTCAACTTTGCTAGCAGCAAATTCTAAATTCTAGGTGGGAATTCAAACATTGAGGAGCTCAAACTTGATTCAGACTCTCTCTTGATGTGTCATTGAGTCAAAGCGTAGAGCTAGATTCACCAAACTGTTCTTGAAAGGGCAACAGAAATACAGAGCCAACAGCAGACCTGATAGGTGTGAACTTGGAAAAACTTTACAGGATACTTGTACTATTGGGTCTCAAGATGAAGCAAACTCTCGATTCTGATCTTACCAGTTAGAAACTAGTCCTCAAATATGGCGAGTGTCCTCACTAGCTTCACAGCTGCACGGCTGTCAAACGTGCACTCTACACAAATGTGCCGTCCTGACGTAAATCAATGAACACGTGACAACGATCCTCTCTGCACAAGAGCTAGTAGACTCACACGTTATCAGCACACTGCTCCAAATCATCGGCGATCAAGCTCCAAACTGGCCGGAAAACGTCGCACCCGCTCTACTCGAAACGGAAACAGGCAAAACAGCCCACCAGCACAACAAAACTACCACCCCAGATCATCACCACCGCCACTCAGCATGTCCAACTTGAAGGGCAAGAAGATTATCCTGCAGACTGATGGATCCAACTGGATTGCCTGGCACGCCAACATCCAGAAAATCGCCATCGCCCACAGTCTCCGCTCATTTTTGGACAAAAACAAAGTCATCCCTGGCATCAATGATGATGGCACCCTGGACTCAGCAAAAATCAACTTCACCCCGATGAAGACATTTTGTTCACCAATGCAACTCGACTTCTGCTATTCATCCAGGAATCCTTGCCGACTGACACTATTGGAGCTCAGTATGCCGAATGGTACCACCCGGGCAAAATTCTGGAAGACCTCAAGACGACCTACACCCAACTTGCGAATGCTGCTGCAACTGAAGTACGTCGAAAGTGGCAGAAACTTCGACTCTCCGATTATGTCGACATCATCGCCAACAACTCTGCGATCTTGAAAATTTCTGGCGAAATGAAGCGCATCGGACAAGCTGCCGAAGTCACAGATGAGAAGATGATAACAAAAACCTTGGAAACCTTCAAAGAACAAGACATCGCGATAAGCAACCAATTGAGAGCCAAAAACTTTACTAAATATCATGATCTTTACACCCGTATGCTTGACGACAGGACTCATGGATTGGAAATACAAAGACAAGCTGAACTTGGCGGACCTTCGCTCAATATTGGCTATGATGGAATCCCTGTCCCCCAGGCTCTGGCAACATCGACTCTGACTTTACCTGTCCCAACTGGCCCTGCACTTCCTTCAACAACAACAACACCAGTGAACATGTTCATCTACCGTGGACGTGGCCGTGGACGCGCTCGTGGACGCGGACGTGGCATGCGCCGTGGTGGAGGTCCCTCTCGCAATTTTGGATATGGCCCTCCTCGTGGACGTGGAAATGGTTCCACCCGCGGTAAGAATATGAAACCTGCACCACTGATCTGTCGTCGTTGTGGCCAGTATGGACACGTCTCTAGGGTGTGCACTAAGGTTCGGCAGGTCCGGGTCGGGTCCGGGTTTCAGTGGCGACCCGCACCAAACCCTTTGGGTCGGGTCGTGTTTGTCTGGGGACCCGCCGGGTCACTGACGGGTACAAAGGGAATACCCGGACCCGAAGTGGTTGAAACCCGTACCCGACCCTGACCCGCCGGGTTTTTGCTGCCCAGGAGAGGATTGATTGAATTTTGAGTTAGACCACGGATATTTACATGAACACTTTGTGTCTGTGTGGACAGTGTGTATTTTAGAAACACTATCGTAAAAAGAAACAAGTTGATAGGTGGAACAGCCCAAATCAGCTTCTGTATCTGGTTCATATCGTCAGAGTCCCATCCACCACTGGTTACGTCCTTCGCCAACCCAGTCCTGATGAACCGATCAATGTCGTCATTTGAAAGCATGAAATCCTTGGCTAAACCTGTCTTCCAAGGTTTCCAATCCACCTCAGGGAGCGTTATGGACGAAAGATGCCCGATGTATGCCGTCCAGAACCTTAGCCACTCAGAAGGATATGCATCCACTAATGCCCTGAACATGCGATAGATAGTGGCAGACGTACTTAGCGAATTATTGTGCCGTATCCAGTTTCCGAGCAAAATGTGCACCCTAAGAAGAGTAAGGCTGCTCCGAGAACTGCTACTTGAAGTTGATATTCGGCTTGAGCGGTCGTCTGATTCAACAAATATGGGCCGTAAAAACTCATTTCGGGAGAGGACTTCGTAGTTTACATTGACGTACTTGATTGCTGGTGGAAGAGACGGCAATTTAAGGTCATAAATAACCTCATTGATCTTATGCATCTGGAAGCAGATACCCTGGATGACCTCTTTCACCAAAAGGATAGCCGTACGACGATGCTGCTGCAGGCTAAGCAATGCAAGGGAACTCGTTGGAGAACTGGTTCGATGTACCTTCGGAATTCTACCAATCCCCTTGATAGCCGACGATATGCTTATTAGGCCGCCTGTTGATGTTGGCGCCGCAGGTGCTGCAGCTTCTGAATGACCAGCCTGTCGTTTCAGAGCAGCAAGCTCTCCCTCCAGGGCGGTCACACGTGATTTCCATTGTGAAATCTCCTGGGAAGTTGCCTGCTTCTCCCTTTCCATTGCGGCGGTGATCTCCCTGAATCTTGCTAGCTCTTCGTGCTCGCCGTGCTGAATCAATGCACCCGCCCTGCCCAATTCATCAATGAGAGCCTTCTCTCGCACTTCTGCTGCGATGCGGGTCCTTCTCTCGTTCATTGCAGTCTCTTCAAGATCTTTTGTCATGTTCAACAGTCGTTCTGACTGTTTGAGGACCTGTTTTGTCCTTTCACGGTCCTCATCTGCTCGTTTGATGGTCGCTTGGAACTCATCAACCTTTGCAGTGACGGGCATTCCTCTGTAAATGCCGTACTTGTGTCCCTGCCGCCTGTAAAAGTCCAGAAATGTTGTTTCCTTCTGAAAGGAAGAGCTTTTCAAGCACTCCATACGATAGGCGTTTGCTGCTGTTATGAACTCCGTTCGTCCACTGCATTCATCGTGAATTTCGTTCAGGGCTTGACGAACTAGCTTGCTGTCAGAGTTAAGTCGGTCGATCAACCCTTGAAGAACAAATCTTGGGCCGCATTCATCACGATTTGTTTGACAGTTGCTGATGAAGGCCTCCGAGTCGTAGCTGTGGCCGCTCGCTTTGAATTTTCGATACCAAAGTCGTATGTCTGAAGCAGGACAGAGTCCGTCGATGAGCAAATAGTCAGCATCCCCTTTAGTACCACGTCGCGCCGGTTTCTTTGAAGGAGCTGTCGATTTGACATCTGTCGATTTGACATCAAGGCCAACTTCTTCTGCTTCCACTTCAGAACCCGATGCCAGAGATGTTTCAGGTGCAGTCACAGGTTCTGCACTTGATTCTCTTTCAGATGATGGTCTGGATTGTTTTAACGCTCGCTTCTTTGTAGTTCGAGGCATGGTGTTTGTACTGTTTGTCGTGGGAAGATACTGGCCCGGTGTTCTTAGCCGGAATGTTACAGGAATGTATGCTATAATACTTCCCTGACACTATAGTTTTCTACCCGATCTGAAAATAATAATAAGCTAGGGAAGAAACTGGCTAGTAACATTGATAGAGAGGATTCTGTCCGGGTGGACAGAATCTTATTGCTAGTAAAATTGATAGAGAGGTTAGCTGTACTTGATAGAGATCACTGAAGTACCGTCAATGAGTTGAGAAAGTGTCCGGGTGGACAGAATCTTATTGCTAGTAACATTAATAGAGAGGTTAGCTGTACCTGATAGAAATTACTGAAGTACCGTCAATGAGTTGAGAAAGTGTCCGGGGGGACAGAATCCTATTCTACCCAGACAGACACAGTGACACTCAGTCTCCCAGATTTCTGTCCACCCGGACACTTTCTCAACTCATTGACGGTACTTCAGTAATCTCTATCAGGTACAGCTAACCTCTCTACAAATACTACTAGCAATAGGATTCTGTCCACCCGGACACTTTCTCAACTCATTGACGGTACTTCAGTGATCTCTACCCAATACAACTAACCTCTCTATCAATGTTACTAGCAATACGATTCTGTCCACCCGGACACTTTCTCAACTCATTGACGGTACTTCAGTGATCTCTACCCAATACAACTAACCTCTCTATCAATGTTACTAGCAATACGATTCTGTCCACCCGGACACTTTCTCAACTCATTGACGTACTTCAGTGATCTCTACCCAATACAACTAACCTCTCTATCAATGTTACTAGCAATACGATTCTGTCCACCCGGACACTTTCTCAACTCATTGACGGTACTTCAGTGATCTCTACCCAATACAACTAACCTCTCTATCAATGTTACTAGCAATACGATTCTGTCCACCCGGACACTTTCTCAACTCATTGACGTACTTCAGTGATCTCTACCCAATACAACTAACCTCTCTATCAATGTTACTAGCAATAAGATTCTGTCCACCCGGACACTTTCTTAACTCATTGACGGTACTTGAGTGATCTCTATCAAGTACAACTAACATCTCTATCAATGTTACTAGCAATAAAATTATGTCCACCCGGACACTTTCTCAACTCATTGACGGTACTTCAGTGATCTCTATCAAGTACAGCTAACCTCTCTATCAATGTTACTAGCAATAAGATTCTGTCCACCCGGACACTTTCTTAACTCATTGACGGTACTTGAGTGATCTCTATCAAGTACAAACTAACATCTCTATCAATGTTACTAGCAATAAGATTCTGTCCACCCGGACACTTTCTCAACTCATTGACGTACTTCAGTTATCTCTACCCAATACAGCTAACCTCTCTATCAATGTTACTAGCAATACGATTCTGTCCACCCGGACACTTTCTCAACTCATTGACGGTACTTCAGTAATCTCTATCAGGTACAGCTAACCTCTCTACAAATACTACTAGCAATAGGATTCTGTCCACCCGGACACTTTCTCAACTCATTGACGGTACTTCAGTGATCTCTACCCAATACAACTAACCTCTCTATCAATGTTACTAGCAATAGGATTCTGTCCACCCGGACACTTTCTCAACTCATTGACGGTACTTCAGTGATCTCTATCAAGTACAGCTAACCTCTCTAATAATGTTACTAGCAATAAGATTCTGTCCACCCGGACACTTTCTCAACTCATTGACGGTACTTCACTGATACTTCACTGATCTCGATCAAGTACAACCAACCTCTCTACAAATACTACTTGTAATAGGATTCTGTCCAGGCGGTCGCTTTCTCAACTCCTGGACGGTACTTCAACAGATGAACAGTCTAAACAACAATTTATATTTAAAGGAGTGGGTTATCATCAGTTGCTTCCAACTCTAATACCACATCAAAATCCTCGCCAAAATTATGCACCTTTACAAAATCCTCACTAACATCACTTTTTGAATCTAGGGAATCATTTTTGAACGGTTCTTCAGCACTCAATTGATGCAACCAGTCATGACGGCACATCAACGCATTTATTGTTCTTGGAGCAAGGCGGTTGCGAGTTGCAGGTACCAAATCAACCCCGGCTGAAAACTTTCGTTCGACTGGAGCGCTTGTTGCTGGTATTCCTAAATAGTCCATTGCCATCTGGCTTAGGGCTGGAAAGTTCACACTTCCAACGGTCTTCCACCAGTCCATAATATTGATTGGCTTCCCATCAGAATCAATACCGCGGAGTACCTGATCGCCAAGATAGCGATCCAGCTCATCTTTTTCCTCAGGAATCTCTTCTTGCCAGATGAAAACGGATCTAATGGCTCTCAAGCGTTCAGCGTCCGTTTTTTTCTGTCTATCACCGGAAGCTCCGCTCGAATCGTGTCGACGTTCTGGCGTGTTTCCAAAAACATCGGCACCACTGTTCTTGATTTTCCGTGACTTATACGATTCCTCCCAGACTTTCCGCACTAGGGTGACCTGATCCCTTCCTACATCTTTCTCCCAAGCCTTTGAAAATCGATAATATTGATCCTTAAAACGAGGATCGAGTACCGTAGCAACTGCTAAACACGGGCTCTTAGCGATTGAGTAATATATTCTCAGCTTATCTAGTGCATTTCGAAATGCTTTGGTGAAAGTTTCATCTAATTCTGCATCCTCTAGGTCCTCCAGTTGATCGATAAGATCGTTGTAAAATGGAATAACAAGCGGAAGTGTTGGATATCTAGACCCTTCGATTGCCTTTGATATAACCTCGAAAACACTCAAACCATCCCGGATCTTCTGTAGGACCTCCCATTGCTTTGGATTTATTGACCAATCTTTCAAAGAATCTTCAATCCAGCATATTTTGTCCATTGCCTCTCGTAGCTGTAAGGCTCGTTTGACCATATAGAACGTGCTATTCCAGCGAGTTGTCACATCGATAATTGGGAATAGAGGAACCAGTTTCACAAATCGGCACGAATCAATAAATGAGCTTCGTCGTTTTGGGGAAGACCGGATTCCTCTGACTAGCCGTCGAAGAAGGTTTATGACATTAACGCCGGAGTTATCGTCATTTGCGACTGTGTCCCCTGCGGGCGCGAATGTATCGATAAAATCCTTTGCTGCAAGATTGATAATGTGTGCCATACACCGCATGTGTTGAGTTTCTGCAGACCACGCAATATCCCTATCTTCCAAGAGCGTCTCCAGCTTAGCACTCATGGTAAAGTTGTTTGAACCGTTGTCGGTTGTAATGCACAATAAGCGTTCACCCGATAGCATGCCAAATTCATCCAGACACTTGACAAGCTGACTAGCCATGGCGACGCCTTCATGCTTTCCAACCCATCGGAATCATCTGCAGCAGTCAAGTCCTGCGGCTCCCATTCTTTCGTGATGAAGTGGGCAGTAATTCCAAGAAAAGAAATCTGGTTCTTCGATGTCCAACAGTCAGCTGTTATTGATACTTTTGAAGGCGAACCAACAATCAGACCTTTAATGAGCTCCTTCTGCCTATCGTAAAGATCCATCTCCTTTTGCTTCACTGCTTTTGCCGTCTTTGGTGTATATGTTTGGCTGAAAAGTCTTCAGCATGCTGACAAAGAACTCGTTCTCCACAACAGTAAAAGCCTGATTGTCTGCAGCAATCCAGTCCAAAATCGACCGCCACGCTACGTCTGGATTGAACACAAAGTTTTGCTCCTTCTCCTGCGAGCCGAAATTCAATGTCTGTTGTCCCTTGGGGACGATGTCCAACAGTCCAAGCGACCTGGCAATACTTCCATGGTGGTTTTTCAGATGCCGGAGGAAGTTTTTTGTTGATCCCGTCTTATCGACCTTCTGGCTCCACTTGCATTTCGCAACCAAACATGTTCTCAGACCATTATCAACCTTATAGTAATCCTTCGCTATGCCGCCTCGACTAACCTCT
>JAHLKD010000158.1:0-42330 GCA_025526935.1 Cladochytrium replicatum | reverse complement strand
TTAATGCAAAAAACACACTCAACACCTGAACGATTGGCCTGGAAACCAGCTTGGGCGGGATCAAGTTTACCAACATGAGCTACAAGCATAGGAAGCAGGGTACGCTCAAAGATTTTTCTATCAACATTGGTTAAAGTAATGGGGCGGTACTGACTAATATCACCAATGGAGCCCTTATTCTTCCAAACAGGTAACAACAAGCCAGCATTCCAGGCAGAGGGCGACAAACCTGAACGGAAAATAGCGTTTGAAAGTTGAACAAAAAGGATAGCAACATCAGAAGCTAACGGCTTAAATAACTCAGCTGGAATATGGTTTGAGCCAGGAGCAGAGTTGTTTGGGGAAGAACGAATAGCACAAACAAAGTCACTAACACTAACTGACACAGAATCATTCAGCGCATGTAGACGAACGTGTTCTGCACTGGCAGAGGATTGTGCAAACTGAGTCTGATAAACGGAGGCAAAGTGATTGCGATAATGAGATAAAGAGGCAGGATCAGACAATAAACCACTTGCAGCTGAGCGCCGTTGATGACACCTACGCGCGGTGGAAAGAACTTTGCTAACCTCGGTTAAAGAACTAGGAGAAGAACTAAACATATTGTCGCCAGAAGCCTCTCGAGCTCGCTGAGAAAGAGACCAAGTACGAAAAGCTTTGACACGCTCACGCGATAGCCGGTCACGCTCCAAGCGGCAATACTCAACTAAACCAGGATCAGGATAATCACAGGAAGAAACAGCTAAATAGTGCTTATGAGCAAGTAAGTAGCTCCGTCGCAAGGCCACTAAATGCGGCGGCAACAATGGCAGGGCAGGGCGACGGCGAACTAAACTGGGGGGTCCAATGACACAAGCAGCACATGAAGTAACAAAGGACAAAATAATATCCAATGCAGAGTCAATACATCCCTGTGCAACATCCACAGACATTTGGGCAAAGGTGGGAGCTTCTAAAATTGGACTGAGTGCAGCATTGACATCAGCAAGGGTGGGATCAAAAAACAAATGTCCCACATCCTCCATTGCTTGAAAGACAGCAGGTTCACGCAACAGATGAGCAGCCCAGCACTTGTGGGGGGGTGCAGCAGAGGGAGCGCTGGCATTGGGAGGAGCAAAAGAAAAAACAGCTGTAACCGGAAAATGGTCAGAAGCCCAAGGCATAAACTCGCCGTCGGCTAGACGACTATGAACTATGTAAGAAATAGGATCACATTGAAGCAGAGGATTGACAAACAACAAATCGATAATGGAGTCACCATTGCGAGAAGAAAATGTGGGGTTATGACAGGAAGGGTGCTTAACTAGAGAGAAACTAGCGGCAGAAATAAATTGCTCAAACAACCTACCCCTACGATTTGAAGAATGATCACCAGTAGCTAAAAAACGGGCATTGAAATCGCCCAACAAAAGAACAGGGCACGGAGACGACGGGACATGTTGAGGAAGTGAAGCAATAAACTCCTCAAGGAAGGGGTCCTGAGCAATACCACACGGAGGCAAATAATACCCTCCAACCAAAAGCCCACGAAATGTAAACCATAGAGAGGTGCCACCATAACTAGAAACGAGATGGAAATCAGAAGCTCTACAAAGACTGCGATTGATCAAGACTCCCACACCAGCCCGTCGTGTACCCGATGACCCAGGAGAAAAACGAGTGTCAAAAATCAAATCTGGAGAAGGCAGCGGGTCTAAAGGAAAAAGGTGTGTTTCAGTCAGGAGCAGAAAAACAATGTGATTTGCGCGCATAAAACGAAACAGTGAATCAAGAACTCCAAAGCTCAAATTGCGACAATTGAAGGTACCAACTCGAACACTAATCATTGACGAAGATGGGTTGAGTGAGGCTGACGCGCAATCCCGCGGGCACTGTCCAGCACAGTTTCCTGAGCATCCATGGGGAGCTGACCACGGACATACAGGAAAATAGCAGGATCAGTAACTGAACTGAGGATATGTGCATATCTCTTGTGAACAACTTCCCTGACCGCAGCCTCCCGCTGCTCCAAAGGCAGAGTAGAGGCTCGGCGAAGAAAGTCAGGGTTTGATTCGTCAGTGGAAGCTTCCTGGGTGGAGAAGTGTGCACGGAGAGCAATTGCGGTTGAGCGAATAGAGATAAAGGAAGCAATGTTTTCAACAAGCGTCCTTAGCTCAGCTGGGAGTAGCGTAAGACTGAAGATCTTAAGGTCCCCGGTTCAATCCCGGGAGGGCGCACTTACATTGCCTATTACAATTGGCGTGGGTACCTAGTTATGTACTTGAAAGTTTATGCATTTATTATGGCTTGCCTATATATGATGGTCCATTATCTAGTCCTGACATCAATGCTCCGGGGAAACTGTGAGCAATAATCAACAGGGTTTGCTTTATATGGTTTTGAAGCGGTTTTGAAGAGTTTTTCGAAACGGGAAACGATAGTTAGAAGGACAGACAGTAATTGATATACATAGAATGCATGAAGAAACAATTCTCACGTAAGACGCACTTTTGCACTACAGACGAACACCGTAGTTAATCGAGTTTACAACAATGCCCTCAGTTTGGCGGGCAACGGTGGGCACGTCTTGTGCGCTTCTACAACCAAAAGCTCCCGAATTTCTAACATTTCATTGCGTGAAAGACCCAAGGTATGCTCGTAATAGTTCTCCACCGTCCGGAACACCTCAGCAAATTTCTCAAAGAACAGTTGCATCGCTTCAGGTCTCGCGGAAAGCACATTTCTCGCCCCTTCCAATGTCAGAGCTCCGTTCGAAAATTGAACCAGCTCCTGCAGCTCGGCGTCTGACCATGAAAGAAGTACCTCTGTGAGTGCGAAGTCCCGAAATATAATATCGTCGTCCACTTCAAGGAACTTGAGCAGTAGAGCAGCGAAAACACCGGTGCGATCTTTTCCGGCGGTGCAGTGCAATACCGCCGGCTGCTTTGTCCGAATCAGGTGCCGTAAATACATCACATAGGCTTTCGAACCGCCTTCGCAGATACTCATATATGCTTCGGCAAAGCCATGCCCTCCGACGGTGTATAGCATCCATTGTTTCGCCAGCTCTATTTGAAGGCTGAGATAAATGATGCGGTGTGCCCTTAGGCTTACCCGCAGGAGAGCAATCTTGGTCAACAAACACGGGACACGCAACCCGTTCCACACTTTGAATAGGTGGTGATGGATAACGATCAACTTCTTGCGATGAGCGCAAATCAATTGTGTGCGTAATGCCAAGAGCCTGAAGCTGCTTCTTCCCGAGCTCCGTTATGTTGCTCAGGCTGAACCAGTTTGTAAATAAATCAATGTGAACGCTGCTTTGAAATTCATTCATACCTTCCACATCGGTATAGATATTCCCAGCGGACTATACGGCCATCCCGGACAGGATAGCCACCGAAATCCCGGAAATTCTGAACTCCATCGACCAAACTCGATGGATTACCTCCCTTTCCAGCCTTCTCTTTGCCTATCCTTGACCGTCCTGCTCCGATGATCGGAGGTGTAATGCAGTGAGCTCGGTAAAACGAACTAATACTCGTTGTTTGTTCGTGTAGCCAATCTATTGTGGTACGAATAACCACATTCGCATGCTCATTCATAAAGAAGTGGTCACCGCCGCGAATAATGTGCAGAGCACTGTTCGGCAGATTCGAGGCAAAGTCCGCAGCATCAGCGACGGGGACCAACTAAAACTCGCTGAAACGTCAAGATGGGATCATCCCCTGGTGGAACTTGCACCATACCGCATCGTCTGTTCCGTGGATGGTCAAGATGGGAAGAGTTCTGGGCAAAAGTTTAACTGTAGAGCGGAGTCAAAATTGCCGGACACAAACTCAATTGCCTTACATTGTGGAATGTTTTCGATATCCCATTGTTTCCAAAGCTCCTCAGTTTTTGCTGTGAGACGAACGGTTTTCGATGCTCCGTTCTTCAAGGTATCGATTTGCTCATAGTACCCCTATTATATCGATGATGATGTTGATTCTTTCTGGTTTGGCAAATTGTTACCTGTTTCTCGATCGCTTCGCGTACACCAGAATGAAGCGCAGTGAATCCGGTAGACGAATTGAAACGACCGGCGACATTGACGAAAAATCTGCAAATGTACGGACGTTTAAAGAGGCATCGAAATGTAATTGGTGCACCTTAAAGACCATGACCAGATCAATCATTTCAGGAAATAAAGATATCCGAAATAAGTACCTCTAGAGTGTGCAACGATTGCAAAGATTCTCCAACCGCGATGGATCAGAACGTCGATCACAAGGTTTAGATCATCCACATCGTCCTGAGGAGCTTCCGGTCAGAATTGTTAAAGACCCCACATAACCTTTTTACAGCAAGAACTTCGTAAATGTCGTTAGACCTTTCTGGGTGTGAGCTCTCTCCATTTGATCGGCAGTCGAAACGGAATGATGGGTACACGAGTGCCTTTGCGAGAGCCTTTTGGTACAGGTAGTCCTTGTGGCCCCAGTAGCCGTGTAGAATGAGAACGACGGGACGACTACGGCCATCGAGAACGTCATCCACAGCAGCACCAGCGACATCTGTTGGTCTTTGCAAGGTTGACCCGGACCGGTCCAAAATCAAAGGGGAGACATTCTTTTCGTCCGAGATTCCATGTGCTGACGCATGCTTCCCGCGCAATTCGAATCTGCCGACAATGCTTTCGTTGTTGCCATTGCGGATTTCGACCTTCAACGACATTGATGTGGTGTGGCTTTAGGTCGGACATGTCGATGACGTATCAAATAACTGAAAATGCATACAATACTTTGAAATGGAGCATTTTTGCGAGGCATTGTGAACAGAAAATCTATGAAGATCACAGTAACGCTCTGAGGTTCTCGGGCAAAGGCGGGCACGTTTTGTGAGCATCAACGACAAGAAGCTCCTTCAAGCCAAGCAGTTCATCCCTTGAAAGTCCCACCACATTCTCATAATACTTCTCAACAGTTCCGTAAGCTCCAACAAACTTTTCAAAGAAGAGCCGGAGGGCGCCAGGTTTAGCAGACAGCATGCTTCTCGCGCCGTCCATTGTAAGTGCTCCGTTAGAATGCTCGACCAATCCTCGCAATTCTACGTCCGACCACGACAGAAGCGATTCGGTCAGAGAAAAATCGCGCTCGATCAGATCATCGTCGACTTCGAGGAACTTGAGGAGGAGTGCTGCGAAGACTCCAGTACGGTCTTTGCCAGCGGTACAGTGAAGAACAGTTGGCTTTTTTGTGCAAAGCAGATGTCGTAGGAAGGTAGCGTAGGCGTTCGAGCCACTCTCGCTGATGCTCATGAATGCTTCTGCAAAGCCGCTCTCTCCAACAGTGTATAGTTTCCATCGACGCGCCAGCTCTGTTTTACGAAAACTAGGTCAGCTACTGACTAGTAATGTCAAAGGATAACAAAATTGAAGTCACCTGCTGGCGAGTAGTCTTGGTCACCAAAGACCGGACACGACACTCGCCCGACGTTGTCTATTGAAGGGGTGGGATCACGCTGTACTTCCTGAGTTGAACGCAGGTCGATTGTATGTGTCACACCGAGCGCTTGCAGTTGATTCTTCCCACGTTCGGTGATTGTGTTAAGCCTGCAAGTGAAAAGCACTATAAGTTCACGTTTCTAAGCACGAATATCTTTAAAACGTACTTTCCACACCGATAAAGATGCTCCCAGCGCACTATCCGCCCGTTGCGCACAGGATACCCTCCGAAATCTCTAAAGTTCTGGACGCCTTCTACCAAGCTCGATGGAACACCTCCGTCTGGTCCGTTTCCAACCCTTTCCTTCCCTATCCTGGACCTACCTGCACCGATGACAGGCGGTGTTATACAATGCGCTCTGTAAAATGACCCCATGCTGGTCGTTTGATCACGTAGCCACTTCGTTGTGGTATCGACGACGACTTTTGTATAATCCCCGAGGAAAAGGTGGTTCGCACCAGGAACGAGATACACTGTGCTGTTGGCGAGGATTGATGAGAAGTCGGCCGCATCCGTTACTGGTATGATCTAGAAGAACTTAAATGATATAGAAAAGCATGATGTGCTCGGCCCCGCATACATCGTCTTCTGTTCCGTGGATGTTCAAAATCGGCAGGCTTCTTGGTAAAGTTTTGACTGTGAACCGGTGAGTAATTTCTTTACGCATTAGATAATGAAGAGCTCACATCGGGGAACGTTGAGTAAATCCCATTGTTTCCAAAGTTCGAGAGTCTTCTGTGTAAGTCTTACTGTTTTGGAGGTCCCATTCTTCAGAAGATTCGTCTCTTCATAAAAGCCCTTTGAGAACACATCAACGATTCTGAAGAAATGCGTCTCCTCTCAACAAACTTGTCTCGCGATAGCTTCATGTACGCCAGGATGACCATTAGTAAATCCCGTGTAGCAATTGAAGCGGCTTGCAACGTTCACGAGGAACCTGCAGACGTAAGGTCGCTGGAAGACACATTGAAAAGCAACCGAGGCACCTGTGTGATCACACGGAATCAGCAAAGAAGAAGAGCCAAGGAAGTCGGAGGAGTACCACGAGAATGAGCCACCATTGCAAAGATCCTCCACCCGCGTTTTATCAGCACGTCGACTACAAGATTTAGATCATCAACGTCCTCCTGCGAGCTATTGTTTAAGGCTATGCGTTGACCGAGCGCAGTGTGCGTGAGCTCACCGACACATATTCGTATGGATCATCACTCCTTTCCGGGAACGTGCTTTCCCCGTTCGAACGAAAATCGATTCGATAGGAAGGATACTCAAGTGCTTTGGCGAGGGCCTTTTGAAATAGATAATCCTTGTGACCCCAGTAGCCGTGGAGAATGAGCACGACGGGACGTCCCCTGCCATCAAGGACGTCATCCACCGCATTCGGCGCGACATCTTTCGGTCTTTCAACTGCTGCACCACGTCCATCCAACACCAATGGGCTAACGTTCCTTTCGTCCGAGACTCCTTGCGCTGACGCATGCTGCCCGCGCAACTCGAATCTTCCGACGATGTTCTCGCTCTTGTCGTTGCGGATGATTAACTTCAGTGACATAATTGCGAAAGTTTGTGGCTACGTTTCGGCCAACCTGATCCGAAGCGGATTCGAGATTGAAAATTTGTCGAGCGGAAACCCCAAGAACAAAAATGTATTATGGAATGGGCGGAACTGCATTACCGCATGCAAAAGGGAAAAGAACTGGATGTATGAATAAAGTCTCCATGAATGACGGAAAAGGCATCTCGAGAAAATAGACAACAGAGCGAAAATCGATAATTATGGAGCGCATTGAAAAAATGCAAGGGGAGAACGGAGGAAAAGATCCTTGAATGTGTTGGTAGACTAGATGGGAAGAGTTCAGGAATGTTTTTCAGTGTCCCACGCTCCCCGCATCGCTCTCTGCTCTAGTTCTCGTGCTCCGCCCGTCTCCATTCGCAAACCATGCCGCTTGACCAGCATCACTCAGCGCAACGCTGGGTGGTCTCCTCCGCTCTTGCGACTGCAATACTCCAAACCCAGCTGATGCGACTTCCTTCTCCTTCTCGAGCCCATACACCGCAACCCCGACCGCACCATCTCCACCACCCCACCAACCTACACCACCACCACACGCCCCGCCCAGCAAAATCCGGTGTGGATGGAACGCTAAGCTGTGGAACCCTCCGCTCGGGTGTGCGCTTCCTGTCGTCGCTCCAGCGGACGCGCCGACTGTGTTCGCGACACCCCCGATGGCAGCTGCCCAGGGCTGCGCGACTTTGTTGACATTGTTGAGGAGCACGGCGATAGAGCTGGGTCGCCCATTCGGCGTCGTTGACATAGTCGAAGACGTTGGGGTTGGCAAAGTGCCCAGGATTGTCGGGGACTGGTTGGCACTTGCAGACTGAACCGAAGCAGAGACGACTTGCTGGAGGATCAGAGGGTCGTGTGTACGAATCGTGTTGAGGAGATTGCCGTCGTGGTTGTACACGAACATGTTCTTGATTCCAGTCGACGATACGCCGACACTATCAAAATAATCAGCAAATGCGAGCAAACGGGTTCACTAATGGCTTACGTTGCGTATAGCGGCGCAACTTCATGGACTGCAAGACCCAGCATCTCACCCCCTTGTCCGCCATGACAGTTTTCGAATGTCTTAACACTATCATGCTTCCTCACATCCCAGAATCGAACATCTCCTGAGGTACTTCCAGACACCAAGTATGGAGACGATCCATTGTGAAGATGCACGTTCAGAACAGGGGCAGTATGTTCCCTTAAACTCAATACAACGCTGGAAAAAAGAAATATGTTCAAGAATCCATCTACCCTGCAATATTCTATTTTCAACTCACCTTTCTCTGCGACGAGAATCGTAAATTCTAACTCCACCGTCCCCGCCTCCTGCTACAATTAAATTTCCAGCATCACGATCAGATGTAAGTGTAGTAACACTTCCAGTCGCTCTTGTTTGAATATCCTGCCACGCATATTGATATCTCGACATATGCTAAATATACTCTGATATGTACCTGTACGCAAATTTCCTTTTCGACATCCCAGATTCGAATCAGCTTCGAATCACCGCCCACAAGCAAGCTCGCCGTGCTTTGCTGCCACTCCGCCACCATTCCAACCCCCTCCCAACCTCCAATAGCATCACCCAAAGCCCTTCGACGTCTGCGGACTGAAGGATATAGATCGTTAAGCGCTCGCCATGCAATCACGATCTCGAGGTCATTCTCGGCGTAATTCCGGAACACTCGAACGACACCGTCGTCTGTCGCCAAAGAGAAGGTTCAGAATTTGGTGCATCAACCAGATATGTTTCTGAACATTACCAGATGCTGTTAGCAGCATGCCGAGATTGTCTTCGTTAATGAACTTTAGCGACGTTACTCTGCTCATGATATTTGACGCAGCGCCTAGAATCCCAGGTGTGCACGATTTCGTCTGAGGCGACGACGTCGAGAATGTGCACAGGCGTTTATTGTCTTCCCAGTTCACCACGCTTTTTAACGAAAATTGCCGGCATCATTAAAGAAAGTTGGCTCGGAAGTATTCCGCTACTAACCAAACGTTATCACGACCGTCCGTCACCGCAACGAGTTTCTCAAATTGATGGAAAGCGAGGATAGCGTCCCCGGCCGCTTGCTGTGCGGCAAAGGCACCAGCTGTCGTTGGCGCCGGGCCGTATACAATCGAGATTGGCTTCCCCTCGTCGAATCGTCGCGGCCCACTATTCAAGGTAGGTGGACTTGCAACTGGCACTGCCGAGGTACTACCAATACCGTCGTCGGTATTTCCGTTTGCGTTTGAACCTCCAGTAGGAGCCACAGTCACAGCCGAGAATTTGGCGACTTCGTCACGCGCTTCGCCGAGCGCTGTCTCGTTTCTAGCACGACGCCATTGTCGTTCGTTGTGCTTCAAGCTTCCCGGATCTTCCGCTTCCGGTACCTACGGCGTGATGAATAATTACCAACTCGACAAAAAATGCGTTCTGTATGATAAAGCGTACCCTCATCTGCGGCTCAGCAAAGAACTCGCAGCTCCACTCAAACACCGTCGACTCGAGCACCGGCAACTCCCCCGCTCCCGAATCCAGCAAATCCCTAAACCCAGGCACTTTCGGCACCTTTGGCACTTCCCGCTCCTGCACAACCGCGCTCGCAGCATTCAGAATGCTCCCAACGAAACTTGACGTGCGTTTCAACCCGCGCAGGCTCGCGCTAGACTGGGACCTTTGCAGCGGGGACTGCTGTGCACGCTCCGGTGACGGCGCGATCGTAGCGAGGTACGCGGACGCCGAGGGCGAGTTCTCGAAAAGAGGCGAGGAGAGCATTTTGGCGTGGATGCCGTCGACGATGCGGGATGCGAGGAGGGCGTTTTCGGGGTACGGGTCCACGGAGAGGGTGAGGAGGGACTTGAGGATCAATAGGTGCGTCGAGCTGCCGCTCGAGGTGCTCCATGCTGGGGCGATGGTGGCGTCGCTGCTCACCGTGGAGATCGTGGGTGTCGTCGATGACGATGCGGCGTTTCTGCGTCGCTCCTCTTCGAAAAGCTCAAACGCCGCAGCGACGAATTTGGGGAGGTAGGCGTGGATGAGGCGCGAGAGCGTGATGATGAGCTCTTTCCTTACGATCGGGGAGGCGTCGGAAAGCACGGCGATGGCGGCAAGGCCCATGTTGTACTCGATTTCAGTGAGCGCGTCCGGTTTGTGCGGTTGGGATTGTTGGGACGCGGGGGGCGCTCGGGCAGGGTCCATTAGTGCACCGAGGGTGTACACGAGCGCGGCTCGGACTTCGGGGACTCCATCAAGGATGACTGCGCTGATACGCTCGTGAAGATTGTCACGAAGGGCGGCATGGCGAGTTTCAGGGTTGTTCTCGACAAGCTTGCCCAGTGCGATCGCAGCCCATTGTCGCAGAAGCGGGTCCTCATCTTTGAGGTGAGGAAGCAAGGAAAGCATAAGGTCGTTCTTGAGACATGCAGATTGGCCGGTCGGGAAGTTGTGGCAGAACGTTGCGAGGATGAAAGCACACATTGCCCGGTGCTCTGAGAGTGTTGACAGTATCTGGGTGTGTTGTTGTTGCGCCTGCACCTGGGATGAGATGGGGATCACAAGAATATTGATGAAATATGTGTAACCATTTTCTTTGAGAAGATCGTTTTGGCACGACCGATCAACTGCGAGGATCTTTGCCCATATGAAGCCCAGGACAGGTTTAAGCTCCGGCGCAGGTGATTGAAGCAGTTTCAGCACGTAGGGGAATATTCCGACCGATAGCGCAAGGTTGACAGCCCATGGACCCAAGTCGAGGAATCGAGACAACAGCATCAGTGCGCGAAGTCGATGCACCTGCGAAAGAAGTACCTGGAGCACGATAGGCAGTTGCTCTGGTGCCCTCTTAGAGATAGCTCCACGCTCGAGCCAGACTTCAAAAGCTGTGAGCTGTTCGCTGAAGAATGTGCTGTGCTTGTATTCTACTGGGGAGACTGGCACTGCTACGGGGGGTGCTCCCGTGCCGTTGGTTTGAACTAGAGGGTTATTTACCGCTTCTTCAGCTGCGAGCATAGCTGGGAGCTGGGCTAAACACATATCAGCAGCCAGATCCCAAGCCTTCCACAGAGGATGATGATGTGTGGGTGGTAGTTTTGGAGATGACATTGGAGTGCAGTTATAGTAACGCATGATCCTCTCGGCAAGCAGAAAATTTCTGAACAGAGCAGCCACCATTAGATCCTGTCGGAACAGTTTCTTGAACAGGTCGTGCGGCAGAACATTCCATGCGATCGTGTCAGTGATTGCCGTAAATATCCAATTCAGCTCTCCAAGGGGTGTGCGTCGGTCATTCAGCCTTCCAGGAATCTTCATGATCATCTCGGGGTCGATCTTGTGCATGAAGCGGTTCTGCTTAACAAACCACCTCAGAGCGATCTGGATCGGAGTGGTCAAGCAGCAAGTGAACACATCGGCCGGGAGTTCTGGCGTCATCGGCAAAATTTCGTTCGGACCGCAAGCAGCCAGCTGAATGCATTCCTTCATGGGCGTTGGGTTCGCGGGAGCATTCAGCTGCTGGGAGATGGAGCCCGGAGTGGATGCCTGCGGTTTTGTCTGCTGCAGTCTGGCTACCTCTGCATCTCGCTGTTCTGCAAGCTTGTTGAATGTGAGCAAAACGTTTCCGGCGCTGGAGCAGTCGTATACGTAGATCGATGGGGATCCGAGCCAGGCCATTACATCGTGAATGGCAACCGGAATGTACTGGGTGTAGCCTTTGTTGAATACCCAGATCTCACCTCCCGTTGTAGCTTTCGGAACACCGTGACCGTTGTAGTGGAACAAAATTCGCTCGTCTTTAGCATTCTTTCTTAGTCCCAAACACATTTTCTTTGTTTCTTCTATCGTGGGATCCAATGATTGCCTGTAGCGAGCCTTTGGCTGCCAAAACATGTATTGCGTTTCGAGATTTCTTCCGATGGTATCGAGGGCCTTTTGCGGGGGCATTGAAGAAGGGTCGACCCAGCATTCCAACTTTGCGCAGGGATTTGTTTTCACAACATCCGGTGGGTCGATGCCAATGTTGAGGCAAACGGTGAGGGCGACCGATACCGTTTTCAGACGCTCGCGCATGCGCCAGTCCTGAGCCGGCTGTCTGCGCCCGGGATGGTCGGGAGTCGGGTTCCCATTCCCCTCATGACGCTTTTCAGCGAACGGGTGGAAGAAGAAATACGACGGATCTTGCTGGGTGTCCTGAACGCTGGCATGGGAGGCTGAAGCGCCCGAATGGAGCGGTCCTGGAGGGTGCATCATTGGCCCGTGGGCGATGTGGAGGCCAGAGGGAGAAACGACCCTGGGATTTGGTGCAAGGTGCATGTTCATGAAGGGTGTGGTAGGAAGCGGGACCGGAGTTGCATTCGCAGATAGTCCAGAGTGTCCTTGCAGACTGCTGCTCCCAGCACCGGCACCTGCAGCCCTTCCTGTGTCGTTCAGTGGCCTCCCTCCTGCGGGCAAGCGCTGGCCGTTGCCGTCCGCTTGGTCGCTGCTGGGCATCGAGTCGAATCACAAAATTAGTCAGTGGCTTTGACATCAGCGTTTGTAGAAGTTTTCTGGCTTTCTAGCGGCTTAGACATCTCAGTCCAACACTCACCGAGAACCGAGAACCGACTACGGAGAACGGAGAACTGGCGAGAGCGCTGCTGCATTGGACCCGGAACTGGACACTGGAAGTGGAAACTGGAACTCCGATCGCTGGGCTGAACTGCATTTCATCTTCGCTTGTGCTTCACTCGACAGTGCTAGAACACCAAACCGAGTTGCACTTGGAATAAGTGCTCTGCACTATCTGGTGCTCTGTTGTCTCGCTGCCTATGCCACCTGCCACTATCCACCACTCTGCAATGTATTCCTCTCATCACTCTACGTCTGCTGCCTCGGATGCATCGTCCACGGCGTCTGATTCTGGTGTAGGTGAAAAGACCTACTATGCTCGAAGACTGTCACGCAATCTCTCCATGCCTCGCCCTGCCTCTCCGAACATGCCGCTCCCGCCTCTCAATATCCCGGCCGTACCGTCAGATCAGGGTCTTCCAACTGCCGGCTCGCCATACACCCCCTTAACGGCTGGAGCGTCTGGTCCGGCTGGAGCGAATGCTGGAACCGTTGCATCGGCATCCGTTGCTACGGAACTAGCCAATAAGTCTCGAGACGAGCTTGTCAAAGTCAACTCGAAGCTCATTGCGGAGCTGAACATTAAAAACAAAATCATACACGACCTTCGCGTGAAGGAGAACTGGCTCGTTGCCGAAGTAGGTGCCGTCAAGAGGGCAAACATCAAAGCGTCGAATGGCGGGAAGAACTCACCTCAACTCAATGGCAACGGAACTCTTATTCCTGCACATGGCGTGACCGATGACTACTCTTCTTTGATTGAAGAGTTTATTGCCAAGGGTGGCTCGAATGGTGTGTCCCCTGAGCTATTGGACGATCTCAAAATGAAGGTTTTCCAGACTCTTGTGCATTTCAAGAAGGAGCTTCAGAGGGCAAAGCAGACTGTCGAAGAGGTATGTTATTCGCAACCAACATCGATTTCTTTTTAGTTCGCTCACCGGTCCTTCTTTTTCAGAACAACAACATCATTCGTGAATCTGAAGCGAAGCGCCAGCTCGCCGACGAGGAGCTCACCTACCTCCGCCAATTCGTCGCAACACTACAGCCCACCACCACGGACCCAACGTCCTCACCAACCACCTCCCCTCAATCCGTGGCTGCCGCAACCGAGCTCCAGGCTCGGCGTCTCACCGAGCTCGAGCAGAAATACCGAGCTTCCCAGACCGAGAACGCCAACCTGCAGTCCAAAGTAGCGCTCTGGTGCCGCGCGTCGAAGCGCAACCAGGAGGCACGGATCCAAGCCGAAGCAGTCCAGCGCGACCTCGAGTCCGAGCTTGCGAGCACAAAGGCCCAACTCACCCGTGCCAAAGAGGGCGAAGAAGCACTTCGCAAGCAAAAGGACGAGCTTGAAAACGAGGTGCTTCCCAAACTGCAAAAGGACCTCGGCAAGATGCGTCGCGAGAGCGTGATGGCGCGCGCGTCGGGAGCTGCACCAGCACCCCCCAGTGAGCTTCAGACCAAGATCGCAGAACTCGAAGGCGAAGTCGCCGACAAGGACGCAAAGCTTGAGGAAACGCAAAAGTTGCTTGAGCACGTGCAGAGCAGGATTAAGGAGTTTGACCAGACCATGCAGGAGGCCGTGAACACGGTCGACGAACTGGAGCGCGAGAATTCGAACCTCAGGACCGAGTCCCGCCTCATGGAGCAGAAGTTGGACGAAGTCAATGTGAAGATGAAGACTGTTACGGAAAGGGCGGGCGAGCTGGAGCGCAGTCTTGGCAAATGCATCGAGGAGCGTGAGGGCTTGCGCGTGGAGGTCGAAAGGATTTCGGGCGAAGTTGCATCCGTGAAGGCGGAGATGGAGAAGAAGCTTAGGGACGGATCGGGTGCGATGAGGGAGCTCGAGTCGCGCATAACTAACACGGAAGCACGACTTGCCGCTGGTGCACGGGAACTCAGCGACCTTACCGCTGAACTTGAACACGTGCGCGTGGAACGTGACGGCGCGATCGACGCTTTGAAAGCGATCTCGGGCACCGCGAACGACGAAGGTAAGGATGCGGCTTCTGCTGCGGCTGCGACTGTGCGGCTACTGCAGACGGAGTTGGAGAGGACTGCTGGGGAGGTTACCAACTTGAAGGAGCGGCTTGCTGCGGAGGAAGAGAATGCGATGCGGAGTCGTGAAGCGCATGGTAAAATGCAGGCCAAGATGGCGGAAGAGGGAGTCAATTCCAAGGAGGAGCTCGGCACACTTCGAGCGGCGCTTCAGGCCAAAGACGCTGAACTTACCGAAGCAAAGGCGGCCGTCGAAGAACTTGGCGCCAAAGTGCAGAAACTTCAGGTATGCCCCGAACCCAGAACTAGCTCGCTTCCCAGAACCTCACTTTCCCAACAGACCGAGCTTTCCACTTTGCAAGAAACCGCTCGCACTCAAGGCGAACGTCTCAACGCGCTCCAAACCCAAGTCGCCGGCCTCCAGTCCGAGCGCGAGCACCTCCTCGCCGCGAACGAGGCCTCGACCTTCCAGCTCGAAGAGAAAGCCAACGACGTCGAGCTCCTCGAAGCCCGTCTCTCTAACACCACCACCCAGCTCTCCGAAGCCGAGGAAGCCCTCCACGTCGCCAAGGACCGTCTTTCCGCCCGTGAAGCCGAGCTCGGCCATCTCGAGGAGAAAGTCGTCGCGCTTGAGCTTACCGTCGAGCAACTCCGGTCCGAGTGGACCCCCCCGTCCGCGGAAAGCGAGAACGCCGAAGAAGGCGAGACTGAAGGTGACAGATCTGCAAAGAAGAAAGAGTCGAGCAGCGAGGAGGACGAGGCGGAGGAACTTAAGAGCGTGATCAGGAGCAAACAGGAAAAGATAGAGTTGCTGGAGGAGAAGCTTGCGGTGACCAAAGACGCGATGGAAGCGCTCGCGGACGAGCTTCGGAGCTCAAAGTCGCAGCTCGACACGATCAAACGACGGCAATCGTCGATCTTGATGCCTCCCCCAGGCATGTCGCTTCTTTCCCCGCCGTCCACGACGCCGATGATCTCGCCGCAAGAAGAAGAGTCTGAGGTTGTCGAGAAGCTGAGGGCGAGGGTGAAGGAGCTTGAAAGCAGCAACGACCAGCTTGTTGTGAGGCTCAGGAGGGCGCAGGTGGACGGAGAGGCGAACACGCCGACGAGCGCGAGTGCGCCGCGATCGTTTGGGGAGCTGGAACTGCAGGAGTTGCGGAGCGAAAATACAGACTTGAAGGAAGAGGTTGGGAGTCTGGGACGACAGCTGGCGGATTTGAAGGAGCGACTGCACGAGATTTCAAACCTCAGGAAACGGATGTAGCGAGGACTACACAAACGTTTTGTCTGGTGGCATTCCCGGTTTCTGAGTATCAATGTTTTTATTTGTTTTGTTTCTTGCTTTCAGAAGACGGGGGCTTTTATGACATTGCACTTTGTTCTACTCGTTTACGTTTAGAATCCCTCTGATTCCATTTCTTTACGATTTCTTGGATTGCGGTTTCTTTTATGAGAAAAAGGTTTGGAAACATTCCAGACGATTGACGCCTCTCATTGGACTTTGTTTCTGCTGGACGTGGGTGGGGTTTGCACCGATTTAGGTTTTCGTGAATCGTTTTTTTTTCTCCTAAATCAGCTTGCTTTAAAATTCAGATAACTATGAAACAACAATAGGGATGCGTGCTTCAATAAGAAATCACCATTTTCCAAAGTTTCACTCCTTCCTTTCGGGTGACAGGAGCCGAGCCCTAGCCCTCTCCGGTTCTCCACCAACAGGACCATCGGCCGACCTCTTCCTATTCCTAGCCGGCTTCCCAGGCCCATAGTTCAGCCACCAGATCGCACCGTTCAAGGCACTTGCATAAGACACCCAAGCGATGTACGGCAGCATCAGCTTCCCAGCAGTCGGATTGACCTTCCAGAACGCACGTGTGGTGGCAATAATGGCGGTCCAGAGCGCGGCGATCGTGATCCCGGCCGCGCCGACCTTCTTTGCGCCGAACATGATCGGGCTCCAAGCGAAGTTGAGCGAGAGCTGCAGGGCGTACAGCGCCAGGGGTTCGGCGGATTTGACCAGTGCAAGGGCGTCGGATGCAGTGCTGGGGAGGGCAGCCGGGGTGTAGGTTGGGGTGGTGTAAATGATGTAGCTTGAGACTCCCATGAGGGTGTATAGAGTGGTCCCTGTTTGCGGATGGTTAGATCTAGGAATTAGAGGCACAAATAAACGGGGATTCTCTTTATGGTGCTCACATGCGGGCCCGAAAAGCCAGTTCGGAGGAGTCCAGGAGGGTTTGGACAGGGTCTTGTACCACCCTTTCACGGCATCACGGGTAATGAAGGCAGAGGCGAAACCACCGAGCACCGGAAGAGAGACGAAGGCAAACATGGTGCCCCAAGATCCGCGCGGAGAACTGAGCACGGACGACATTTTCATCGACAGGAGTTTGGATTCGTTGCCGGGGGATAAATTAACACCAGATTTTGGGATTGACCAAAAAGGAAAATACGGAAATTTGTGCTCTTTTTATAGCATCTGTGGAATACCGACTCCTGATATGTGGGTTAGCAAAAGTCTTTGGTTTTGGAAAACAAGATCGCCGTCATGGAGAATCACAGAATGGTGGTTGCTTTGCTGGGTGGTTTTCTCTGCGGCCAGGGCTGTTACTGGCACATTTCCTGTACGTCCATTGGGGATACTGAGGGGACGGGAGCGGATAGTGCGCTTCAAAGGAATTTCGACTGCTTGGGGAAGTCGGGAATTGACTTCCTGGAAATTGGGAGAGAGAGCGGAGCGTTGGTCGGTTGTACCGATTTGGAAAGACCGCGTTTCAGAGGACTGATTCATGAATTTTGTCTTTTTTTTTCGATTCTTGCCGACTCTTGATATTTTAAAATGCAATGCGTCGAACGAAAGTCCCAATATTGCCAGCTGGCCATCTTTTTTTAGTTAGGTTTTCAGCGTCCCAGTACCGGAACACACAATGTCCTGTGGGACCCTTCTTTCCAGTCATTCACCTGGCACTCCTGAAAATTGATCAGTGTTAGATGACATCAACATTCATTTGAAGCTCCAACCCTTACCTTACTACAATACGAGCTGAAGCGGCACTTCGCACATTGCTTCCACTCGTCCATCTTCAACTCTCTTTTCCCGCAAAAATCGCAAGCTCGCAAGTACTTCCCGTCCTCCTGCAAGGTCTCAACAAGCGCTAAGCAACCCCTCGCAACCTGGTCTTCCCGTAATTTGAAAAGACCGGGGAACTTTGTTGAATAGCTTCCATTCGTTGTCTCGTCCGCCGCTGCCTTGAAAGGAGCACCTCTGACCACCTCGATCCCACCACTATTCACAAACCTCTCGCGAATCTTATCACCATCCGCACCATCATAACCCAAAAACGTTATGAGCGCGCCAAGGATAACTGATATCCTGGCGATGTGGAGAGCTTGCTCGCCGGAATTCCTCGGGCTTTCGAGAACGGAAGAGCCTTCCGACGTGGCGTGCGAGAGGAGCGCTTCGATCGCACCATGCTCGACAAAGTAAGGCGAGTAGCCCGATCCTTGTTCACTGTTGGATTCGGATGACGAGCTCTCGGCCAGTGTGGAAGGAATCTTTTCCGAACGAAGCTCTTCGGGAAGAGGTGCTGAGAGAGTGCACAGCTGCGCGATTGCGTTGATGAAGAGAGGGTTCCCGCGCTTGAGAGCTTCGACAGACTTCTCCGGATCCTTGGCGACAAGCTTCATAGCGTCCTTTAATCCGCACCATGACTTGAGTCCGCGACATAGTCGGAATAAATACCATGCTTACCATCACTCGCTGCTGATCTCTTCTCTGTTCCTCGTTCCCATGATCGTGATCATGGTTGCAATGCTCCCCGTGTTCATGATCATGGTCATGGTGGTGATGATGATGGTCATGGTCATGATCATGGTCGTGGTCGTGATCGTGACCATGGTGATGGTGGTGATGATCGTGGTCATGATCGTGGTTGCAGTGCTCTCCATGGACATGCTCATCTACATCATCCTCTATATCCGCAACCAGGTCAGGATCGATGTCCTTCTCGCGCAATGGATTTTTGGCGTAAGATTCAAGGATGGAATAGGTTAACTTTCGGACGGACGGAGGGCGACTGAACACAGTGAGGCGGTCTTCCCCAAAGAGCTCCTTGCAACGCTGACGGAATTCGGCCGGACGTGGCAGCGGCAGTACCAGACTGAAGCGCAAATTAGATCATATGATCGAGAAACTGGAGCGATGAAGTACCTGCATCCCAGTGCCTGGGCGACCTCCAACGCTTCAAGCGTTTTGGTTTCGTCCGCCTTTTTCATCTGAAGAAATAAATTAAGCTCGGAACACATGGCACTTCCAGGTTATGATTCTACCTGATCCACAATGACCATGCCGGGCTGTACTGATCTTTTGATCACGTCAATCAAATCATTTTCGATCCCAAAGCGTTCCTTATCGAGGTGACCACCTGAGTATTTGTAAATTAGCGTCCTCAAATTGATGATATCTCTCCATACCTCGAGCCTTAACTCGCATAATATGTGCCAGATGATCATCCTTTGGTAATTTGAAGAATTTTGATGAGGAACAATTATAAAGAACGTATGGGCGGAACACACTTGCATGCCTCCACCTTCCCTGAGAACAACCGACGTAGGGAATCGCGTCTGCGTAAGCAAATTTCAGGATACTTCGGATTCTTCCACTGTTACGAATAATACCTTCGGAGACACCGTGCCCTCTCCGTCTGCAACCGACACAATTGCAATGTACGACTTTTTCTCTTTAGTGAGCAGGCCGCGAGTGGTCATAATGTCTTCGACCAGGCCGATCCCCAGCCCACCACGCACCTGATGCAGCGTCACAGAATATTAACACCACCAGGTTGGGCACATCACATTCCTCGCCTACCTTGTCCACCCCCAGCAGACACACTGGCACAGCTGTAACGCCTCCTCCCGCTGCCATATGTTCAGCCCACCTTTCGACTTCTCTGTGTGTGGTTTTGGGATGCGCGATGTCGAACGCAGATCCTTTGGGGTCGCGTGATCGCAGACAGACAGGGAAGGATCAGCATTTCATTATTATTATTATTACCAATTATTATCGTTATTATCATCATCATCATCATCATTAGAGCCAGTTTCAGGTGAGAAATATATTGCAAAGTCATGCGATTTTTACTATTTTTTGTCAATACCAAGGGATGTGCTGTTCCTCAAGACAACTTTTTCCCCCCATTTTCTTGTGGTTCTATGGTTGAGAGAGTGTGGAACAAAAAGATCCAAGCTGGAAAAGAGGGGATCAGATCATTTATTGAAGATGCAGATGAAAGTACAGAGATCAGATTCTATGGCGCAGTAGTAGTGGTTGTAAAGTGCACAAGCTGTTGGCGGAAGCACACACCATGTATTGTCCATGCTCTTGTCAGAGAGCTGCTGAAGACAGCTGATCTCGGCATTGGCGCTCCTGGTGGTGGGGGTCAAATGGGAGCAGGTGCAGCACCAGCGAGTCGAAGTCAGCCGGGTTTAGAATCATGTAGACCTTGTAGGTGGTCATGGAGTGTCCACCGTTGGTGACAGTTGTGAAAAGATGACGCAGGGTCTGTCCCGGCCCTGTAGATTGTGAATTATGAGTGGAAGCTGGCACTGCTTGAAGCTGAGCGTGTGGGGTACGCTGCGAGTATAATGCAGTGTGATGGTGCGCTCAACCAGAGGCAGGGTGATGGTGCAGTTGGAAGGGTCGTCACTATCCAGCCACTGTGGAAAATTGTAATCCTGCAGGATTTATACCTCTGCAAAGTTTGGCATCAAATCTTTGGTTTCGTCATAATGAAGTTTGACCAGGAGCACGTGAATGGCTTTGGTGTGGCCAAACTCTGGAATAATTTTGGTGCTGATGATCGTCTGACCATGAGGGGCAGAAGGACGAGAAGGTTGCTGGTGCAAGTGTCTGGGACATGGCAATTCTGGTAGTGTACAAGAGCAGCAACCTCCAGGTCTGCCATGACATTGCTGGCAAGGCACCATGGTGGGGTAGATAAGGGCAGCATCGATGTTCACATTTGCATGGTTGGCGTTCAACCATTTGACAAGCAGCTGGTCCTTCAAGTAAGCGTGATCGAACTGATCTGTGTGGAGGAGCACCTAGACTCAGCGGCGACGTAGACTTGGCAATATGCAGCAGAAGCAGAGGCTCAGAGTTAATATTGATGGTGATCGTGAAGGAGTGACGTCCAAGAGCTGCTTGAAGTGTCTGAACTCATGTCGTGCTTCGTCCCTCTGGTTTGGTGAAAGTGGAGTCTGGCATTCAACAAAGATGAGCACTGGAGATCTTCCAGAAAAAAGGATCATTGCAATAAGGTTGACAATCCTTGACAAGTTGTTGGATGTGAGGAAAATCTTCATTTGTGAGCTGACCAATATCGGTTAGCTGTTTGCTGTATCAGTGAATCGCAGTGCTCAGCTCTGTATGCCGTTGGTCCACTGGTTCCGTGGGGAAAGTGCACTACGCTGTTTGGATAGAAGAGAGGATCCTTGTACCATTCAGCATGAAGGTGGTTGTGACCAGCATAGATGTGCTGTGATTGTGGCAGTGGTAAGGTTCCAGGTCTGGGCAGGTCCGGCTTTCAGAGGCAACCCAAATTAAACCCTATTTTGGGTTGTGTTTGTCCAGGCACCTGCCGGGTCACTGCGGGTAGGATTGGTATACCCCGACCCGAAGTGGTTGAAAACCTTACCCAACCCTGGCCTGCCAGGTCTTTGCTGCTCAGGCGAGGAGTGAGTGAACCTGAGCCAGAATACGCTTTATATTTACATAAACACTTTGTGTCTGTGTGGGCAGTGTGATATTTGTTAAGTATTTCGATTGATGGACTTGGCCAGTCCAGTCATTGATAGTACAAAACACAAACACCTGATATACAGAAATGTCACTCTTCACCGAGCAACCTTTCTAACTATTGAACTAAAGCATATCGATGATGATCTATTACAAATTTGGACACCTTTGGTTATTTCTTCATGGGTTATATTTATTTTAGCCATAGGTATAGTACACTGTCATTACTTTCTATTATCCACTTGTAGAAGTGAAGCCCCGATCAGATCAGAGCAAAAGGTTTACATATTATTCCCACGTTTGTGGAAACATGTGCAACAACAATCCTGTTGCGGAGAGGTAGATTTCATGCACAGCTAAGAATGATTATGCTTTGCTACGCATATGAGAAGAAAAGTCAAACCTTATCACTGCGATCCAGAGCTTCCAGAAGGAAAAGCCAAAACGACAGTACACTTATTTAAGGAGCCTGTGGCAATTCACACAAGGAGACTTGTGACTCGCAATCTTTTTTATTCATCTCTTATTATTATTAACCCGTGGATCAACACATACAACCTGAGGATACAGACCACAGCTTTGTTCAACAATGCGTAATCATACATAACTTGAAAGAACTGGCATTTCTAACTATTGGTCATGAAGACATCCTCCTTTACTCGTTGGAATCTAGTAGAGTTCTGCGAGTGATCACGCGTTTGAGAAAGAATATGATGCTAACCAGTTTGCTGCTGAAATTATATTATACTCGAGTACATCTCGTATGATATTAATGCAAGGTACTACATACTTATTTCTCATGGAGAACATGTCATTGTAGACAAGATTATAGCTAATCTTCATGTTCTGCTCGCAATGGTTATTGTGAACGATGTCTGGGATCTATATCTCTCTATTCAAGAGAATATGGCAGGATTTTTGCACAAAAAATACAATATCAAAAAATCAGACGAAACACAATAACAACGCGCTGCACACAATGCTCAAGCACTTCCCGCACACATCACCCGCCACATCAACATCACAAACTCAACCACACGCACACATCACAACTTCACTGCGCACACCGATCTGCACACAAACACACTCAACAATGAAGGTAAGTTCATATGGGCAAATTACCATCTGCTTCTCACTGCCACTAGGCAATCGCCATTTGGCAGATACCTGCCACACATTCACCAAAGCAAGTTCAGGTAAGTGAGGAGGGTGATTCAGACCTGGAATTTACTTACCTTCTCTTGCTTTCGATCCTCGCTTGTCGCTGCTCCCTGCTTTTTCACTTCACAACCCTCGTTTCTCACTTCTCACTTCTGGCTTCTCGTTTGTAGCGTCACGCCCTCGAATCTCGTTTCTTCTTTTTTGTTTCTTGCTCCTCACCCCTCTGTCATTCTCGGCATCACCGTTAGGCGCATTCTTCCCTCGCTAAGACCATCTTTTTCAACTGCTGCTCTCGTCATCTCCCTCTTCTTTGGCGTGGATGCTGCTGCGTTTGCTGACCTGTACGTCTCTGTCTCCTTTGCCGTTCATTGTCGTTCCCACTGCTGTAATTACCACCGAAGTTGGACCACGCAAACCTCCGTAGGTTTTTCCCAGTAAGCAATGAAGGCAATGAGGAGAAAGGAAGCAGCATTGCTCACATGTCTTGCCTTCTCAGCTCCTACTTCTCCACCCCGATCGTGACCCTGGTCGACGTATCTGCGTGACTTGAGCTTGGTGAGAAAAAGGGTAATGCGAGGAAAGTGAAAAATTGGGGAAGCTAGGTGACAGTACTGTCTTCGTTAAGCATTGGGAGGCAGTACAGAGAGGACGTTGTGGAAAAAGTGGCAAAATGCAGGTTCAGGCGATGACGGAGGTTCGTGTTGGTGGTTGGGAAACATGACACAGTGCGCACGTTTGGCCAGTCGATCTTGCTGTCTGGTTAATACTTTGCACAATGAAAAAAATGGATATTTGAACTAACAAAAACTCCAAGTGTTTGGGTGGTTGCATGTAAACAATCTGACTTGTTGCTTATAGAACGGTAGACGAGATGGAACATCAACAGAACATGTTCCAATTTGAAGGCAATGACATTGTTGATGGGATCGACGACGAAAATCTTCTTGTACCTGAGATTGGTGATCTCGATGGGAAAGGATTGAATATGCAATGGACATGTTACTTGGCACAGTAGTGGTAGAGACCACATCAGCACCACGGAACACTCCTGGCCGCCCACGCAAGGCAATCTCCATTGGTCTCGTCTACATTATGAGGAGCCAGGGATACGGAATGCAAACAATGGCAGACATCCTTGGAGTGCATAGGAATACACTTCGCAATCATATAGTGAACGAGAACGCCTCCCTGTGCACAGACATTTCAGACGAGATCTTGGATACCCTGATACTTCAGGCAAAGTCAGCAGTAGGGTATTGCTCACAGTTTGGTGCCGCTATGATGCAAGGTGATGCGTGTGACTGACTCTGATCTCACTGCACTTTTGAATAATGCTGACTGTACCCATCAGGATTCCTTGTTGCTCGGTATCGGCTCTTTGTTCCACTGAACAGAATCAAAGCATCTCAACGTCATGTTGACAGTGAAGCGACATCTGTCGAAGTTTGGTTTGAGGGCAATGTGATTTGATCAGTCTTAGTGCTGCTGATCTGAGACTTGCGCTAGAGATAGTCCTCAGGTTGATCTGTGAGTGTGCAGAGTTTCGTGTTTCTCCAATCACGCTCTTGCCCCACAGCCACCCAAAATCTCATATCGCCACAGGCTCTTTGAATTGTGCAAACAATTCAAATATACTGTCGTTTTGGCTTTTATAATTAACCTGTGGCTATAGATATATGGAAATATCTAATATAAACATTATTCTCTCGAATAGAGAGATATAGATCCCAGTGATCGTTCACAATAACCATTGTGAGCAGAACATGAAGATTAGCTATAATCTTGTCTACAATGACTGTTCTCTTTGAGAAATAAATAGGTAGTACCTTGCATTAATATCATACGAGATGTACTCGAGTATGATATAACTGTCAGCAGCAAACTGATTAGCATCACATTCTTTCTCAAACGCGTGATCACTCTCAGAACTCTACTAGATTCCAATGAGTAAAGGAGGATGTCTTCATGACCAATAGTTAGAAATGCCAGTTCTTTCATGTAATGTATGATTACGCATGAACTTGTCCCAGACGTCTCTGGTAAGGCTATTTCCCCTCAGTGTCGGTAGTGGATGAAGACTGGAGTAGCTAGTTCCATATATGTGCATGCATCAACACACCCCCGCAGTCAAAGCTGCGGTAGACAATGAGGATATTGGTATGAGCGTTGAGTCGCACGTCTGTTTGTTGGTAATGTATGTATTAGTCAACAAGGGTCAAATCAGATTGACGTGTAAGACCAAGTGCGCGTGTGAATTTTGAAAATAATTTGAATGTCAAGGGTTTTGTGAAAATATCAGCAATTTGGTTCTCAGTATCAATATCTCTGAGTTCCTGCTGCTTCTGCTCAATTTGAAGATTCACAAACTTTTCTCGAACATCCATGTGTTTAGTTCTGTGATCATTATTCATTAAGCAGGTCATTGGCAATAGACTGTGTAGAGGTATTATCTTGCCAGAGGATCATGGGCTTACTTTTGGATGAAATACCAATGGTTGCCATGAGGTTTTTCATCCACTTCATCTCACGTGATAATTCATTCAATGCATATAACTCTGCTTCAGTGGAAGAGCAAGTTATAACCTGTTGCTTTGTAGACTGCCAGCAAACAGCTGCATTGGCAAACATTACAACATATCCTGTCCTGGAATAGTGAGCAGGATCATTTGCCCAGTCTGCATCAGCATATCCCATAGGGATGTGTTCATTTGATGCAAACTCATATACACCATCAGAGTGTACGTTGGGAGTGGGTATGTTATTGCATGTGTAATGCAAACCATAGTCCCATGTTCCCAATAAGTAACGATGCAGGCGAGCTAGTGCCTTTTGTTCGCAAACTCGTGGTTCAACCTGATGGTGTGCCAAGACATTGACAGCATAAGATAAATCAGGTCTGGTCTTTGTAGCTAGGTACGAGATTTTCATGAGTTCTGAGCGAAAAATAGTTGCATCATTTTTGGATAAAATAGGCAAGCTTGTGTCATGTTTGTAGTGAGAAGAAATAGGTGTTTTGGCTGGTTTAAGATTGGATTCCCATAATTTCAATCTCTGCAATATTTCCTTTGCATATTGAGCATTGGTTATGAAATAACCGTGAGTAGTTTTGATCAATTGCATTTTCAGAATCCATTTGGCTGTAGAGTGACTTCCGACCTTGAATGAGGAATTCAAGCCATCCATGAAGTCCTGGTAGCCATTTGGGTCTGGAGAGAAATGAAGAATATCATCTACATGAACAGTAGTGTGTTCACGTATTTTCACAGTGGAACTGTGAGTAGATGATTTCATTTGCCAGAAATGACAAGCATCTGAAAGATCACGGATGTATCCCATGTCTTCATATTTTGCCCAGAGGCATTTGTACCATTCTCCAGCAGCTTGATGTAAACCATATAAGCTTTTGACAAGATTACAAACTAATGGATTGCCAGATTTGTCAGTCTCTGTAAACCCATGAGGCATTTCAACATAAACATCTTCCTCAAGTGATGCATTGAGATATGCTCCTGTAATGTCAAATTGATAGATGTGTAATTTGACAATTGCAGCAAGAGCAACTAGTATTCGAATTGTAGTGGTTTTCGCCACAGGAGAATAGGTTTTGTCGAAATCCATTCCCTGTATCTGGGAGAACCCTCTAACTACCCATCGTGCCTTGAATCGGATGATGTTGCCATCAAACCCATTTGCCAGTGAGAAGGTTGTTCCCATTTGGCAAGATGCGTTTGTTCCATGTTCCCAAATTGATAAGTTGTTGATTTTCTTCACACATGGCTGCAAGCCAGTATGGCCATTCATCAGGTCGCGACATAGCTTCCTGGACTGTTTTGGGAATACTTCTCAAGTGTCCTTGAGGTATAGGAATGTCGGGTGTACTCAATTTTGCTTTCTCATTTACATTGACATTGGGGATATTACGTCTCAACAAAGGATGTCTTCGCTGGGGATGAAATCTGTTTGTTGGAGTAACCATAGGTTGTTTGCCTTTAAGTTTGCGACGTTTGGCTTTGTGTGCAACAAATCCATAATCGTTGTCATCATCTTCACCAATCCATTGTAAATCTTCCAAATCACTTTGGGAATCATCTTCATTTTGTTCTTGTACGTGTTGTACAGAAAGTGGTACATAAGTGTCATCGTTCATGTTTAACGAATGGTTATAGTCGTTGGTGGTACCGTGCTCGTCATCAACATTTGAATCATGTTGGGACATAGGAGTAACATGCATTTGTGAGATATCCATTCGATGATAAAATCGTTGATTGGGATCCAACTCCTCCAGGGTACCAAAGGTGTGAATGATTGCCGGATCAATCAGCTTGTCAAAGTAAACAGCATGAGGTACATTCCTAGTTCTAGAATGGTAAACACAATTTTTGACAGTCGCAGCATAAAGGATGGCAAATTTGATGAACTGTAAAGTATGTGGAAGACCAGCTGTTTTCAGCATAGACTTGTACATCTCTTTCATTGAACGGACATTCCGTTCAGCAAGACCATTCAGCTCTTCGACTGATGCAGGTGAAGGATGCGCATGTATGCGTGGTACCTTGTTACTGCACCAAGTCAAGAATTGGTTTGACAATAGTTCTCCAGAATCGGATCTCACTTCATAGACGTGAAGTGGCAGAAATCTATTTTCAACATCTGCGATGTGTCTTAGCATACTATCAGAGGCTTCGCTCTTTCGTTGCAAGAAGTAGATTGTGATGTGAGAACTGTATTCATCTACGATAATCTGCCAGTGACCTATTGTTTTGCCATTTCTGACAATTGGTACTGCATCAGTATGTAGGCGATATAATTTCCTCAGTGCTGGACTTAGCGTTGAGTAAATTGGAGTTTGTACAGCCTTAGTCTGATTGCAAATTATGCAGTTCTGTAAAATAGACGAGTTAACAAAATCAAGTGCATCACTCCCGACTTTGGGCAGTTTCTTTCCCAGAGAATGTAAAGTTTGCAGGATTTTCCGCAAATGTATGTGACCAAATTGCTGGTGTAATCTAGCTAATTTGTTGATGGTCACAGCTGAAACGTTGTTTACTCCATTATCAGCCATTGTTTGGGAGTATAGACTTAATGTTGCAGATGAAGCTCCGTCTAAAACTTCACCCCCGTAATTTCTAGTTTTGTTAGAATCTTTTGGGAAAATATTGTTGTCCTTCCGTTAAGTATTTCGATCGATGGACTTGGCCAATCCAGTCATTGATAGTACAAAAACACAAACGCCCGATATACAGAAATGTCACTCTTCACCGAGCAACATTTCTAACTATTGAACTAAAGCATATAGATGATGATCTATTACGAGTTTGGATACCTCCAGTTATTTCTTCATGGGTTAAATTTATGTTAAGTATTTCGATTGATGGACTTGGCCAATCCAGTCATTGATAGTACAAAAACACAAACGCCCGATATACAGAAATGTCACTCTTCACTGAGCAACATTTCTAACTATTGAACTAAAGCATATAGATGATGATCTATTACGAGTTTGGATACCTCTGGTGATGATCTATTACGAGTTTGGATACCTCTGGTTATTTCTTCATGGGTTATATTTATTGCGGCCATAGGTATAGTAAACTGTCATTACTTTTCTATCATCCACTTGTAGAAGTGAAGCCCGGATCAGATCACAGCAAAGGTTTACATATGATTAACGCGTTCGTGGGAATCTTGTGTGAGAACAATCCTGTTGAGGAGAACTAGATCTCACGCACAGCTTAGCATGAATATGCTTCGCTACGCCTGTGAGAAGAAGAGTCAAACCTTATCGCTGCGATCCAGATCTTCCCGAAGGAAAAGCCAAAACGACAGTACACTTATTTAAGGAGCCTGTGGCGATACACACAAGGAGCATTCTCTTGCGCTAGCACTTGTGATTCGCAATCTTCTTTATTCATCTCTTAGTAACATTAACCCGTGAATTAACAACACACACAACCTGAGGATCCAGACCACAGCTTTATTCAACACAATAGTTACGAATCGTTGCTTAACACATTTCTTTGGAAAACAACTACAAGATGGGTTCAGGATCGAATGAGCCACATCTTCGCGGCCGAAGCCATTCACCGGTAAAACGCTGCAGGATTTCGATCTGTACATGGAACAAGTGCAGACTTACGCAAACTTACGTGGCGGCGCTGGCACTATGCTTCTCCAAGAACCAATGGCTCTTCCTGATAGTCCGAATTACGAAGCGGAAGGAAATCGCCCACAGCGTCCGATAGTCATCGCCGGAGCTGCTGGCGGAGCTGCTAACGAAGCACGAGCACAATGGGAAGCAGAACTACGTGAACATTTGGGAATCGTCACACACAACAGTCACTTACGTACGCAATATCGTGCTGAGATGCAAGATTACCGTGCACAACAAGCAGACAATAACGTCGCAGTTGGAATTCTATGCGAATGTTTCCCAAAACGCGACATGAATCGAGTCAGAGCTTATGCGTCAGCAAAAGGCAAAGTCGATGGACTTCGCCGAATTTTCAGTGCTGGCGGTCAAGCTCCGATCGAATCTTCTATGTGGGAGCAACGGCTGGTAGATCTGAAATGTACGAACGGTCAGTCGGCAGAAAGCGTTCAGCAGTTTGTGACCGACCTCACTGAGTTGTTCGAACTCAAACTGAACTCTTTACTGGACGAACTCGCAATCAAGGATCTACTAAACCGGTTAGTCGCAAAAATCACGATGCAGACAATTGAACTACCGACCCTCGTACCTTTTCTCGGAAAAATGATCACTTCTGCGTATGCCGAATGGGAACCGGCGTTAATACAAGATCCAATTGATGCTGCAAATCCGAATGCTCCGCGACCATTCCACCAAAAGCCAACGCATTACTTCGAAACAGTGTCGAATATCTTGACCGACCTCAACCAATTGGTCCAACTCAACGTCACCATGGATGCGAGTGGGCCGAATGGGACAAAGAAGGCCATGAAGGCAAAGGCGAAGAAAGCGAAGGCGAAAGCGAAAGCCAAGGTTGCGAAGTCGGAGGATATTTGTACCTTGCATCCGAACTCGTCTCACACCAATGCTCAATGCCGTAAGCAGGGTGCCTCGGGTGGCTCAGGCAGTAGCGGTGGGAGTAGCAGTTCCACTCGGACCAGGCAGTCGCAGGACTCCAGGTCGTCCACATCTTCTTCTGCAAAGAAGACAGATCTCACATGCAACTTATGTGGCAAACGAGGACACAAGCAGTCGGCGTGTAAACGCTATCTCACTGCAAAGAGTCTTTGTTTAGACACGGATTTTTGTGCATTCATTGCCAGCCGTGGCGATGCAGGTGATGATTCGTCGGAGGACGAATCTACCGCCAAACCGGTGTTGACCAAGAAGGTAATCTTTGACCTTACCCAACCTACTTCTGTTGATAAAGATGCTGACACATACATCGGAAATATGTTTTCGATAGTGAACGCACACTCGGCACAGAAGGTTGTCCGTGTACATGTTCAAGCAAAGGATCGTGTGGGTTTGCTTGATACAGGCGCAACTGTTTGGATGACACCTAATCGTCATGCCTTTAGTTCGCTGACGTATACGAATGACGAGGACGTGGTGGAACTAGCGGATAGTCATACAATTCCAGTTTGTGGTTTTGGAGATGTATCTGTAGTTTTACCCAATGGGCGAATTAAGATAATACACAACGCACTTTATGTTCCTGATCTCGAAGACACACTTGCATCGGTGTGTAGTTTCATTGGAGACTCTGGGGACATTGTGAGTTTCACCAAAGACAAGGTTATCCTCACGCATGGTGATATGGATGAACACGTTATTATTGGGCGACGGGAAAGAGATTTGTACTATCTCTATGCTGATGTTAGTACCGTCGGAACTCACCAACCGCGGCATGTGATTGCTCAACGAGCTAAAGCAGTAGCGGTATCCGCAGAAGGTCTCGATCAGTCGATGGACTTTACGTCCGGTGTACGATCTTCTCACGCGATGGGTCTCGATGTAATGTCAGACAACAGCATTCGTCAAACGAACGATGATGAATGTCAACGAGCATCTCAAGATACAGTTGGAGTGAGCACCAACTTATCGCCAGTGACAGTACACGAACTTGCAAAGTTACACCAGCAGTTTGGTCACATCCACTTACGGACGATCTTTCGAACGGCAGAGAAGCTCAACATCAAAATGCCCAAGGTTGAACTGGATGCATTCAATCTTGTCAACAAATCAATTATGCAGAATTGTTTGGTCTGTAGTCGCACGAAGCTGAAGCAGAAGCCGATTTATTCTACAATAAGTCGAGCTCCGAGGAAACTTTTCCGTCTGTTTTCCGATGTCGTACGTTTAATCTACGACGGACAGAAGAAGAGATATTGGCAGATCATTGTCGACGAACAACCTCGATCACAATCTACTTCCTGAATCGAAAGAGTGATGCGGTGGATAGTATGATTCGACATATCGCTGATGTGGAAAATCGCAATCACCCATTACACGTTGCTGAACTACGTTCCGATTCAGGAGAATTGATTACGAAACCGTTGATCCAATGGTGCAATACCAAGATTCCTCGCATCCACGTCCACCCAGCTCCTAATGGTCTATCAGAGCGGAATATACAATCGATCAAGTATATGTCGGACGCGATGCTGCTACAAGCTGGACTACCACGAACACTTCAATTCGTGCAACTCTCCATCCTATACGCTGCGGTCGTCAAGAACGCTACTTTCCATTCAGCTGTGAATGCGATTCCGTACTGTGCTTACCTTGACAAGCGGATAGATCTGGCAACTATCCACGCCTTTGGAACACTCGTTTGTGGATCTCACACGAACAAAGGTTGGCGCGCAGAATCCGAGACAAGTCTGAACTAGGTCTGTTTCTCGGATACAAGGGTGAAGACCTGAAGATCGTCATAGCACTCAATTTTCGGACAAACACAATAGGCGAATACTTCCATGTTACGTTCCACGAGGGAGTTTTTGTTGGTTATAATCCTACCCGACAGTTACTCGACGATCTTACGGTACAATATCCACTGAAGGCCGGGACATATTTCGATGTTGATCAAATACCAACCGGGAATCAGGGGGTGCAAGAGACGACTGTTGAGTTTGTCTCAGACAATTTCCCAATTTCTACCGTTGCAGACGAAGAAATCGATGAGGATATGAACGACGACCCCATATATTACCGCTTAGAAGAAGCCGGTGACATGCATGTTGTTGAACATTTACATGGACTACACGATGATGGCCCAGACGATTACGATCCAAATGCTGATTTATCGACTTCACAATCCATCACTGAAGAATCTCCGAATTTGTCTTCCGTATCTCCTGTAGAGGAATATGATGCACAACTCGAAAGTGATCTTCAATTCATTGGAGAAGATGTCGACGAAGCGTATGCAGCAAGAAAACGAAAACGTCAAGCAAGTGCAAATTTGTCGAACGCCAAAAGGAAACAAAATTCCTTGTTTACCCGGTCCGTTCCTAATATCGATTGGACCCTGAAGGCCGATTCCTCATATCCAACACAACCAATTGCGAATGGAAATATACGGACTGCACCAAAGACTCTTCGTGAGGCTTTATCACGATCCGATGAGGCTCCATTCTGGTTAGCGGCGATGAAGGAGGAAGTCACACAACTAGTCGGCAACAATACTTGGGCCGAAACGTTTTTACCTGATGGACGGAATTTATTATCGGGCAAATGGGTTTTCACATATAAGCTTGACGAACATGGCAATATTACTCGATTCAAAGCACGTTCGGTCGTATGAGGATTTTCACAGATTGAAGGATTGGATTTCGATGAAACCTATTCTCCAGTTACAAAAACATCCATGATCCGTTTTCTGATTGCATTAGCAGCATTAGTCGGCATGATAATATTCCAGTTTGATATCAAGGGTGCATATCTCAATGCGATACTGGAAGAAGAGAACTACGTCGAACTCCCTCATGGTTTCGGACGAGTAGATTTCCGGAATCGACCCATCGTCTGCAGACTTATCAAAAGTCTGTACGGTCTACACCAGGCAGCTCGAGAACGGTACAAAACTCTTTGGAAACAATATCTCAGTGTTGGTTTCGTGAGGAATATTGCAGACATCTGTCATTTCTGGCGATACAATCCAACAAATAATACCCGCGAACACACTACCGTTCATGTCGATGATATACTACATTTTTCCACAGATCCAAACGCATATCATCGGTTTCAGACCGATTTGGAAACTTCGTTCACAGTAGGCAGTACTTCGAAGGCGAAATGGATTCTGAAAATGGAGTTATTGCAGACAACGGAAGGATATTTCCTTAGCAATTCATTGTACGTAAAGAAGATTCTCGAAGAAGCGAACTTATGGGGTACCAACATCAAACCGACCAAAACACTGATGTCAAAATCATATATCTTTGATGAGACCACACCAACACTGTCCGATGCCGAGGCAACACAATTTCGATCAATGTTAATGAAGATATCGTACGTGGCGACTAAGACACGACCGGATATTTCATACGCAGTCAATATTTTGGCACAACATCAGATTGATCCTCGACAGTCAGAATCAAAGGCTCTCTATTGATTACAACGATATTTACTCGGTACTTGGGATTACGGTTTACACTATACACGGACTGGTATCACATCTCCGATGCTAAGACCCGACGGTCTCTACATGTTTGATTCCGCTAACAACCCACAAGGTTATGCCGATGCAGACTGGGCGGGCGATGCAGATAGATACTCACGAACCGGTTACGTGGTAATGTTCGCTAATGCGGCAATCAGTTGGCAGTCGATTCGACAACAGACTATTGCAGCCTTGTCATCGGAAGCCGAACTGTATGCGCTGAACGAACTATCGCGTGAGATGAAGCGGATGAAAAATCTTATGACGGGTATCGGAATTACGTCGTTCAATCCGCTCCGTTTATGGCAAGACAATCAATCCACCGAGTCTATCGCAAACAATCTGTTCAACAACAAACGGACCAAACACATGGACGTTCGCGAGAGATTTGTGAATCTCCAAGTTGAACAGAAACATCAGGAGTTACACCATATGGATACTTCTGATATGATCGCGGACATCTTAACTGAACCTCTTGGAAGTAAATTATACCTTAAACACAGGGGCTCGTTGGGGCTAGTCAGTCAGTCTTCACTTAATATACTATCTTGAACGACCGGCTGGCGATGTCCATACAACTCACCTTTATTTCAATAGAATATCAACTTCAGCATTTACAGAAAGTTATGATCGGTTGAGTGATACTCTCGGTTGTACCTATCTAATGACTGAGGGGGTGTGTTAAGTATTTCGATTGATGGACTTGGCCAATCCAGTCATTGATAGTACAAAAACACAAACGCCCGATATACAGAAATGTTACTCTTCACTGAGCAACATTTCTAACTATTGAACTAAAGCATATAGATGATGATCTATTACGAGTTTGGATACCTCCGGTTATTTCTTCATGGGTTATATTTATTGCGGCCATAGGTATAGTAAACTGTCATTACTTTTCTATCATCCACTTGTAGAAGTGAAGCCCGGATCAGATCATAGAAAAGGTTTACATATGATTAACGCGTTTGTGGGAATCTTGTTGAGAACAATCCTGTTGAGGAGAACTAGATCTCACGCACAGCTTAGCATGAATATGCTTCGCTATGCCTGTGAGAAGAAGAGTCAAACCTTATCGCTGTGATCCAGATCTTCCGGAAGGAAAAGCCAAAACGACAGTACACTTATTTAAGGAGCCTGTGGCGATACACACAAGGAGCATTCTCTTGCGCTAGCACTTGTGATTCGCAATCTTCTTTATTCATCTCTTAGTAACATTAACCCGTGAATTAACAACACACACAACCTGAGGATCCAGACCACAGCTTTGTTCAACATTTATTTTACGTTAATGATGCAGGAGATGTTTACTTGGCAGACAATCATCCCATTCCTATTAAAGGCTATGGAGATATTGCACTTGTTTTGTCAAATGGTTCAATAAAACACATTCAAAATGCACTTTTTGTTCCCGATTTAGAGGATACACTTATATCTGTCTATAGCATCATCGGGGATGAAGGTGATATAGTCAGTTTTACCAAAGACAAATTCTATTTGTCAAACAAAGGAACTGAACAATGTGTTACCATTGGTTTAAGACGTGGAGGTTTATATTATCTTCATGGAAGTTTGGATACTACTAATCCATTTCTTAAACACTCTTCCAAAATAGGTGCAGCTATTTTGACGAATCTTTCTAATTCTGCACTCTCTGTTGGCAAACAGAATGTTTTACCTGGTACCACTACAAACACTGCCCAAGAGCAGCAGACAACCACGTCTGGTGTAAGGTTTGACACAGTGAAGGACAACAATGTTTTCCCAAAAGATTCTAACAAAACTAGAAATTACGGGGGTGAAGTTTTAGACGGAGCTTCATCTGCAACATTAAGTCTATACTCCCAAACAATGGCTGATAATGGAGTAAACAACGTTTCAGCTGTGACCATCAACAAATTAGCTAGATTACACCAGCAATTTGGTCACATACATTTGCGGAAAATCCTGCAAACTTTACATTCTCTGGGAAAGAAACTGCCCAAAGTCGGGAGTGATGCACTTGATTTTGTTAACTCGTCTATTTTACAGAACTGCATAATTTGCAATCAGACTAAGGCTGTACAAACTCCAATTTACTCAACGCTAAGTCCAGCACTGAGGAAATTATATCGCCTACATACTGATGCAGTACCAATTGTCAGAAATGGCAAAACAATAGGTCACTGGCAGATTATCGTAGATGAATACAGTTCTCACATCACAATCTACTTCTTGCAACGAAAGAGCGAAGCCTCTGATAGTATGCTAAGACACATCGCAGATGTTGAAAATAGATTTCTGCCACTTCACGTCTATGAAGTGAGATCCGATTCTGGAGAACTATTGTCAAACCAATTCTTGACTTGGTGCAGTAACAAGGTACCACGCATACATGCGCATCCTTCACCTGCATCAGTCGAAGAGCTGAATGGTCTTGCTGAACGGAATGTCCGTTCAATGAAAGAGATGTACAAGTCTATGCTGAAAACAGCTGGTCTTCCACATACTTTACAGTTCATCAAATTTGCCATCCTTTATGCTGCGACTGTCAAAAATTGTGTTTACCATTCTAGAACTAGGAATGTACCTCATGCTGTTTACTTTGACAAGCTGATTGATCCGGCAATCATTCACACCTTTGGTACCCTGGAGGAGTTGGATCCCAATCAACGATTTTATCATCGAATGGATATCTCACAAATGCATGTTACTCCTATGTCCCAACATGATTCAAATGTTGATGACGAGCACGGTACCACCAACGACTATAACCATTCGTTAAACATGAACGATGACACTTATGTACCACTTTCTGTACAACACGTACAAGAACAAAATGAAGATGATTCCCAAAGTGATTTGGAAGATTTACAATGGATTGGTGAAGATGATGACAACGATTATGGATTTGTTGCACACAAAGCCAAACGTCGCAAACTTAAAGGCAAACAACCTATGGTTACTCCAACAAACAGATTTCATCCCCAGCGAAGACATCCTTTGTTGAGACGTAATATCCCCAATGTCAATGTAAATGAGAAAGCAAAATTGAGTACACCCGACATTCCTATACCTCAAGGACACTTGAGAAGTATTCCCAAAACAGTCCAGGAAGCTATGTCGCGACCTGATGAATGGCCATACTGGCTTGCAGCCATGTGTGAAGAAAATCAACAACTTATCAATTTGGGAACATGGAACAAACGCATCTTGCCAAATGGGAACAACCTTCTCACTGGCAAATGGGTTTGATGGCAACATCATCCGATTCAAGGCACGATGGGTAGTTAGAGGGTTCTCCCAGATACAGGGAATGGATTTCGACAAAACCTATTCTCCTGTGGCAAAAACCACTACAATTTGATTACTAGTTGCTCTTGCTGCAATTGTCAAATTACGCATTTATCAATTTGACATTACAGGAGCATATCTCAATGCATCACTTGAGGAAGATGTTTATGTTGAAATGCCCCATGGATTTACAGAGACTGACGAATCTGGCAATCCATTAGTTTGTAATCTTGTCAAAAGCTTATATGGTTTACATCAAGCTGCTAGAGAATGGTACAAATGCCTCTGGGCAAAATATGAAGACATGGGATACATCCGTGATCTTTCAGATGCTTGTCATTTCTGGCAAATGAAATCATCTACTCACAGTTCCACTGTGAAAATACGTGAACACACTACTGTTCATGTAGATGATATTCTTCATTTCTCTCCAGACCCAAATGGCTACCAGGACTTCATGGATGGCTTGAATTCCTCATTCAAGGTCGGAAGTCACTCTACAGCCAAATGGATTCTGAAAATGCAATTGATCAAAACTACTCACGGTTATTTCATAACCAATGCTCAATATGCAAAGGAAATATTGCAGAGATTGAAATTATGGGAATCCAATCTTAAACCAGCCAAAACACCTATTTCTTCTCACTACAAACATGACACAAGCTTGCCTATTTTATCCAAAAATGATGCAACTATTTTTCGCTCAGAACTCATGAAAATCTCGTACCTAGCTACAAAGACCAGACCTGATTTATCTTATGCTGTCAATGTCTTGGCACACCATCAGGTTGAACCACGAGTTTGCGAACAAAAGGCACTAGCTCGCCTGCATCGTTACTTATTGGGAACATGGGACTATGGTTTGCATTACACATGCAATAACATACCCACTCCCAACGTACACTCTGATGGTGTATATGAGTTTGCATCAAATGAACACATGCCTATGGGATATGCTGATGCAGACTGGGCAAATGATCCTGCTCGCTATTCCAGGACAGGATATGTTGTAATGTTTGCCAATGCAGCTGTTTGCTGGCAGTCTACAAAGCAACAGGTTATAACTTGCTCTTCCACTGAAGCAGAGTTATATGCATTGAATGAATTATCACGTGAGATGAAGTGGATGAAAAACCTCATGGCAACCATTGGTATTTCATCCAAAAGTAAGCCCATGATCCTCTGGCAAGATAATACCTCTACACAGTCTATTGCCAATGACCTGCTTAATGATCACAGAACTAAACACATGGATGTTCGAGAAAAGTTTGTGAATCTTCAAATTGAGCAGAAGCAGCAGGAACTCAGAGACATTGATACTGAGAACCAAATTGCTGATATTTTCACAAAACCCTTGACATTCAAATTATTTTCAAAATTCACACGCGCACTTGGTCTTACACGTCAATCTGATTTGACCCTTGTTGACTAATACATACATTACCAACAAACAGACGTGCGACTCAACGCTCATACCAATATCCTCATTGTCTACCGCAGCTTTGACTGCGGGGGTGTGTTGATGCATGCACATATATGGAACTAGCTACTCCAGTCTTCATCCACTACCGACACTGAGGGGAAATAGCCTTACCAGAGACGTCTGGGACAAGTTCATGCGTAATCATACATTACATGAAAGAACTGGCATTTCTAACTATTGGTCATGAAGACATCCTCCTTTACTCATTGGAATCTAGTAGAGTTCTGAGAGTGATCACGCGTTTGAGAAAGAATGTGATGCTAATCAGTTTGCTGCTGACAGTTATATCATACTCGAGTACATCTCGTATGATATTAATGCAAGGTACTACATACTTATTTCTCATAGAGAACATGTCATTGTAGACAAAGATTATAGCTAATCTTCATGTTCTGCTCACAATGGTTATTGTGAACGATCACTGGGATCTATATCTCTCTATTCGAGAGAATAATGTTTATATCAGATATTTCCATATATCTATAGCCACAGGTTAATTATAAAAGCCGAAACGACAGTATATTTGAATTGTTTGCACAATTCAAAGAGCCTGTGGCGATATGAGATTCGGGTGGCTGTGGCGCAAGAGCATGATTGGAGAAACACGAAACTCTGCACCTACACAGATCAACCTGAGGACTATCTCTAGCGCAAGTCCCAGATCAGCCGCACTTAAACTGATCAAATCACATCGCCCTCAAACCAAACTTCGACAGCTGGTACCACTACAAACACTGCCCAAGAGCAGCAGACAACCACGTCTGGTGTAAGGTTTGACACAGTGAAGGTGTTGAACAAAGCTGTGGTATGGATCCTCAGGTTGTGTGTGTTGTTAATTCACGGGTTAATGTTGCTAAGAGATGAATAAAGAAGATTGCGAGTCACAAGTGCTAGCGCAAGAGAATGCTCCTTGTGTGTATCGCGACAGGCTCCTTAAATAAGTGTACTGTCGTTTTGGCTTTTCCTTCGGGAAGATCTGGATCGCAGCGATAAGGTTTGACTCTTCTTCTCACAGGCGTAGCGAAGCATATTCATGCTAAGCTGTGCGTGAGATCTAGTTCTCCTCAACAGGATTGTTCTCACACAAGATTCCCACGAACGCGTTAATCATATGTAAACCTTTGCTGTGATCTGATCCAGGCTTCACTTCTACAAGTGGATGATAGAAAAGTAATGACAGTTTACTATACCTATGGCCGCAATAAATATAACCCATGAAGAAATAACCGGAGGTATCCAAACTCGTAATAGATCATCATCGATATGCTTTAGTTCAATAGTTAGAAATGTTGCTCAGTGAAGAGTAACATTTCTGTATATCGGGCGTTTGTGTTTTTGTACTATCAATGACTGGATTGGCCAAGTCCATCAATCGAAATACTTAACACACCCCCTCAGTCATTAGATAGGTACAACCGAGAGTATCACTCAACCGATCATAACTTTCTGTAAATGCTGAAGTTGATATTCTATTGAAATAAAGGTGAGTTGTATGGACATCGCCAGCCGGTCGTTCAAGATAGTATATTAAGTGAAGACTGACTGACTAGCCCCAACAAGCCCCTGTGTTTAAGGTATAATTTACTTCCAAGAGGTTTAGTTAAGATGTCCGCGATCATATCAGAAGTATCCATATGGTGTAACTCCTGATGTTTCTGTTCAACTTGGAGATTCACAAATCTCTCGCGAACGTCCATGTGTTTGGTCCGTTTGTTGTTGAACAGATTGTTTGCGATAGACTCGGTGGATTGATTGTCTTGCCATAAACGGAGCGGATTGAACGACGTAATTCCGATACCCGTCATAAGATTTTTCATCCGCTTCATCTCACGCGATAGTTCGTTCAGCGCATACAGTTCGGCTTCCGACGACAAGGCTGCAATAGTCTGTTGTCGAATCGACTGCCAACTGATTGCCGCATTAGCGAACATTACCACGTAACCGGTTCGTGAGTATCTATCTGCATCGCCCGCCCAGTCTGCATCGGCATAACCTTGTGGGTTGTTAGCCGAATCAAACATGTAGAGACCGTCGGGTCTTAGCATCGGAGACGTGATACCAGTCCGTGTATAGTGTAAACCGTAATCCCAAGTACCGAGTAAATATCGTTGTAATCGATAGAGAGCCTTTGATTCTGACTGTCGAGGATCAATCTGATGTTGTGCCAAAATATTGACTGCGTATGAAATATCCGGTCGTGTCTTAGTCGCCACGTACGATATCTTCATTAACATTGATCGAAATTGTGTTGCCTCGGCATCGGACAGTGTTGGTGTGGTCTCATCAAAGATATATGATTTTGACATCGGTGTTTTGGTCGGTTTGATGTTGGTACCCCATAAATTCGCTTCTTCGAGAATCTTCTTTACGTACAATGCATTGCTAAGGAAATATCCTTCCGTTGTCTGCAATAACTCCATTTTCAGAATCCATTTCGCCTTCGAAGTACTGCCTACTGTGAACGAAGTTTCCAAATCGGTCTGAAACCGATGATATGCGTTTGGATCTGTGGAAAAATGTAGTATATCATCGACATGAACGGTAGTGTGTTCGCGGGTATTATTTGTTGGATTGTATCGCCAGAAATGACAGATGTCTGCAATATTCCTCACGAAACCAACACTGAGATATTGTTTCCAAAGAGTTTTGTACCATTCTCGAGCTGCCTGGTGTAGACCGTACAGACTTTTGATAAGTCTGCAGACGATGGGTCGATTCTGGAAATCTACTCGTCCGAAACCATGAGGGAGTTCGACGTAGTTCTCTTCTTCCAGTATCGCATTGAGATATGCACCCTTGATATCAAACTGGAATATGATCATGCCGACTAATGCTGCTAATGCAATCAGAAAACGGATCGTGGACGTTTTCGTAACTGGAGAATAGGTTTCATCGAAATCCAATCCTTCAATCTGTGAAAATCCTCGTACGACCCAACGTGCTTTGAATCGAGTAATATTGCCATGTTCGTCAAGCTTATATGTGAAAACCCATTTGCCCGATAATAAATTCCGTCCATCAGGTAAAAACGTTTCAGGCCCAAGTATTGTTGCCGACTAGTTGTGTGACTTCCTCCTTCATCGCCGCTAACCAGAATGGAGCCTCATCGGATCGTGATAAAGCCTCACGAAGAGTCTTTGGTGCAGTCCGTATATTTCCATTCGCAATTGGTTGTGTTGGATATGAGGAATCGGCCTTCAGGGTCCAATCGATATTAGGAACGGACCGGGTAAACAAGGAATTTTGTTTCCTTTTGGCGTTCGACAAATTTGCACTTGCTTGACGTTTTCGTTTTCTTGCTGCATATGCTTCGTCGACATCTTCTCCAATGAATTGAAGATCACTTTCGAGTTGTGCATCATATTCCTCTACAGGAGATACGGAAGACAAATTCGGAGATTCTTCAGTAATGGATTGTGGAGTCGATAAATCAGCATTTGGATCATAATCAGCATCGTCTGGGTCATCATCGTCTAGTCCATGTAAATGTTCAACAACATGCATGTCACCGGCTTCTTCTAAGCGGTAATATATGGGGTCGTCGTTTATATCCTCATCGATTTCTTCGTCTGCAACGGTAGAAATCGGGAAATTGTCTGAGACAAACTCAACAGTCGTCTCTTGCACCCCCTGATCCCCGGTTGGTATTTGATCAACATCGAAATATGTCCCGGCCTTCAGTGGATATTGTACCGTAAGATCGTCGAGTAACTGTCGGGTAGGATTATAACCAACAAAAACTCCCTCGTGGAACGTAACATGGAAGTATTCGCCTATTGTGTTTGTCCGAAATTGAGTGCTATGGCCCATCTTCCGGTCTTCCAACATCTTGTATCGAGAACAGACCTAGTTCCCAGACTTGTCTTGGGCTTCTGCGCGCCAACCTTTGTTCGGTGTGAGATCCAACAAACTAACGAGTGTTCCAAAGGCGTGGATAGTTGCCAAATCTATCCGCTGTCAAGGTAAGCACAGTACGGAATCGCATTCACAGCTGAATGGAAAGTAGCGTTCTTGACGACCGCCCGCTGTATCGGGATGGAGAGTTGCACGAATTGAAGTGTTCGTGGTAGTCCAGCTTGTAGCAGCATCGCGTCCGACATATACTTGATCGATTGTATATTCCGACTCTGATAGACCATTCGAGTTCCTTTACTGACGGAGGAGCTGGGTGGACGCGGATGCGAGGAATCTTGGTATTGCACACCATTGGATCAACCGTTTAGTAATCAATTCTCCTGAATCGGAACGTGTAGTTCAGCAACGTGTATGGGTGATTGCGATTTTCACACATCAGCGATATGTCGAATCATTACTATCCACAGCATCACTCTTTCGATTCAGGAAGTAGATTGTGATGAAACGAGGTTGTTCGTCGACAATGATCTGC
>JAHLKD010000157.1:0-46310 GCA_025526935.1 Cladochytrium replicatum | reverse complement strand
TTGCTGCTGCTGCTGCTCTTGCTATGCTGCTGCTGCTCATGTATCATGTGCAGATCATATACGAATCATAAGGCAGCCCAGCCACTCCAGAACACAAGCAAGTTCGGCAAGTGAAAGACTAAAACCCGCATCTCACGGAATCACGATCCACAGTTCAGCGTCCCCTCAGTACCCCGCCATGAGAGTCACCTCAGCCATGCCAAGCGCATCGATCGCGTCAGCATAGTCATCGCTCCCATTTCCATCTCCGCAGCTCCAAACGCAAGGAGTCGGACAGCTCCAAACACAGCGATCATACAGAGGACAACGCTGTTGATTTTGTCGCACAGCTGTTTCTGATTTTCATCATGACGAGATGAGGATTCCCCATATGAGGTTCGTTGGCGCACTTTACCCTGCCAACACACCCATGATCGAAGCGACGACACGACGAGAGCGAAACAGCGGACAAGCACGACGTCGGTGCCTCCAGAAATGCCTGTCTCAAGACATCATTCCCGCCATCACTAGAACGCTACACTGCGAACATGTACCAGGAATCTTCAAATTCGCAAACCAGAGTCCAGACAGCCACACGCCCTATTTCACTGCATGGCCGTCAATTTCAACGGGCATGAACTAGGTGTGTGTTTTGTATCTCTCACCAGTCCAACAAGCAATGTAAATACACCAACGAAGGCGAGATCAACGGTGGACGTTTGTGACATCGTTGTTGTCAACTCTTCTTCCGGAAAAGTGGATAGATCTGCGGTGACACCCGTTGGGGCCGCCGTTCACCAGAGCTGTTCAGGGTACGAACGCATCGGAAACGTTTGAAGGACAACTCATGGACTCATTGTGTGTGGGGTTAAAGTTGGGTACGGGTCAATTTAGTATGATCGAGCGATTGGCGACAATCACATCGTCAATGGAGAGATGCATGCACAAAGCACGACCGATGCACACTGAACACTGAGCCGAGCCGGGACCTTATTTTTCTACAAAATAGCGAAAAAGGTTCTGGAACGTGTTAGAAACTCTTGACGGCGCGCGCTTTCTTCAACGGGCTTGGATTGAATATTGAAATTGTTGGACTTTCTGGCAGACGACAAATCGGCAATCACCACAGAGCGATGATGACTGCAGCGTACGTACAATCTCTCTGTTCCGCTCCTTATCGTCGTCTTTCATCGTCGTTCATCTTTACGGCCTTTTGGTCCATTAACGCCATGTCGTGCCGGCTGTTGGTTGCCACTCCCATGCTGGTGGGTCGGTGTTTGCAACGTAAACGGTTTTCTTCTGCTCTGTTGCTCTCTCTTGCCTCCTGTTGAAAATCGCCACCCAATTGTTTGAGCTCAGAATCACAAGCATTTTTTTTTGTTGGTTCGCAATTGACCGATTGATTCTTCTTGATCTCTGTTGCTACAGACAAACGACACGTTTCCCCGAGGTCCTTTGGGCCCAGCGCACCGACGAGATCTACCTGACGTTCAACGTCCCGGACGTGGAGAACCCCGTTCTCAATCTCACTGCCGACGCGCTCACTTTCAGCGGAACGTCGGAAGGCAAAGAGTACGCCGTGACCATCGATTTCTTCAAGGAAGTCAGCCCAGAGGTAACTACAAATACTGAAAATAATTTGAATTTGGAAGGCTGATAACCAAACAACAGGAGTCCAAAAAGTCTGTGACTGCACGCAGCATATACTTTGTGATTGTGAAGAAGGAAAAAGACCAGAGCTACTGGCCAAGGCTGCTTAAGAACAGCGGCAAAGTGCACTGGCTCAAGACCGACTTTGCAAAGTGGAAGGACGAGGATGAAGACGATGACGCCGCTGCTGGTGCTGGTGGAGCCAGTCCCTTCGGCGACATGGACTTCTCACAGTTCGGCGGTGGAGACATGGGCGGCATGGGGGGAATGGGTGGAATGGGCGGTATGGGCGGTATGGGCGGCATGGGAGGTATGGGCGGCATGGACTTTGACAGCATGATGGCCGGTCAGAACTTTGTAAGTGATCCAAGATCAGATCATGTGGTGTTCTAATCAATTTGACGTTCGCTCTAGGACGATGAGAAGGACAGCGACGACGAAGGTGAGACATGAGTTGTTTGGGTAGTACAGCCCGGTCCTAATAATAATTTAATAATCTAGACATGCCAGCACTCGAGTCCTCCAACAAGTGAGAATCTCCAACCATCCGGCGGGACAGATTCTCGCCCCGTTCCGATCAATAGCCCATAAACAACAATAAACTCTTTCAAAAATCAAATTTTCGCTACGCGCTGATTGATCTCTTATATCCGTGTTGCAAACGAATCGCATGAGGGCCACCGAACCTGCTAATCCACAGGGGCAGCATGCCATGCTGCAGCGCTCGTCTCAAACTGACCTGTCTCGCTCGTCTGCTTCGCTCTCGGAGTCGCCCCGCTCACTCCCTACCTCTCACCAGCCCGCAGTTACTCTCGCCTCGCTCTTCCCGTTCCTGACCTCGAAGAGACGACAGGCTGAAAATTCCCAGAGTTCGCAGAAGACTCCTCCGTCGCCGCTTCTTCGTCCCCATTCGCTCTTCGCAGCAGCAGCGAAGGTGAAACTCAGCCCCACATATGGCAGCGATTCTTTCCCCGGAGCACCAGCTCTCCAGGTGTGGGGGACGAACCATCAGTGCGAACAGCAACACTGAAAATGGTCCTGAATCTTTCGCTAAGTCTGCTCCAGCGGTCCCACCCGTTCGGCACGAAGTCGAGGCTAAACAAACCGAGTCATACGACACAGCTGTTGAAAGTAAAGTCGCCTCTCCACCTCCATCGATTATTGTAGACCCTCACGAGGAAAACCAGCCCACCAGTCTGCCACAGGATATCCTTAAACTGAATCGAGTGTGCTAACATCTCCGTTTACTGCCCCAACACACACTATCTCATATCATCATCATCATCATCACTCTCGTCCTCGTCCGGAGGCTCTCCATTTGTCACACTCGCCTTCCACTTCACAGTCTGCCGCAACCGTGATCCCGCCTCACAGGGTCCAATCGTACCCCATCATGCCTGCTACCGTTGCCCCACGCCGAACTCCTTCATATCCAGGCATGCCGATCGACCCTTCAAATGCATCTTCTCCACGCCATGCACACCACTCCGCAACATCTCCCATTCGGATCCGTCACAGTACATCGCGCAGAAACTCCATGATCGCCACATCGCCTTCCAGAGTGACGTTCACCGTCGGCCCTGGTCCTTCGTCCCCGAAAATGATGCGCTCCCCATCAGCTACATCTCCCTTTATGAGCGGGCCACTTTCCCCTGGTGGTGGAAGCCCAGTCAACGCAGAAAGCTACAGGGATGTTGCTCCCTCACCTGCCGTTTCTTTCTGATGGCCATAGCAGACAGGACAAACCCAGACGCCATCGGTAAGATTTCGAAGAATTTCCTTTTCAAATTGAAAAATGTCTGATTCCGATGGGCTTTGTCTAGTATACGGAGAATATGCAAAGGGGGACCAGATCGGTCGCTACGTGATCGACAGGCTCATCGGGTCTGGAGCGTTTTCAAAGGTTTATTCAGCTGCCGTGCTCACGGAATCGCAACTGGCACTCAGTCTGCGAATGACGGGGATCCAGTACCCGGACGACTCGACGGACAGTCTGAACTTGCGTAGCGGAGAAGAAACACCTTTAGATCAGACCTGGGCCAGCAGTACCTCTGACATTTTCAGGCCTGGTGGAGATCCCGGCGCACCCCTCGAAATGCCGGATTTCAGTGACCCCAGTAACTCTCGAATCCAACGAGCGCGTCGCGGTCAAAATCGTCCGCAAAGATTTCCTCGACAACATCGGGAGTGGGCCCAGCGGTGATCCATCGACAGGTGGAAGCGAGGGTCTCGGGATCATGGCCGGCAGCACGGTGTCCTTCACGTTTCCTCCGGCGACGCCCACACCGTCCATGGCCACCGCGTCCGAAAGCGTAAGGAGGGGTGTCTCGGGCGAACGCGTCTGGAGGATCCTGGGCCACGAATGTGCAATCTGGCGCACATTGGACCACCCCAACATCGCGCGCATGATCGAAGTCATGGACCTCCCCGACGTCGTCATGATCGTTTCGGAACTCTGCGAGGGCGGATCGCTGTTTTCGCTTCTCAGCGAGGCCACGGATAACCCCATGAGTCTGAAACAAGCCTCGAAAATTTTCGCGCAGATCGTGGAGGGGGTTAAATACATGCATGAGAACGGGGTCGTGCATCGCGACTTGAAGCTCGAGAATGTGCTGCTGAAGTGGGCGGGTGGGGAGGCTGTGGCCAAGCTTGGGGATTTCGGGCTTTCGGCGCGGGTAGCGGAACTCGATGAACTCGTCGGCTTGGATTCATCGCCCCAACAGCAGCAGCAGCAGCAGAACCTCGACATGACATATGGGTCCGTACTGGAAGTCGAGGACGAGGATACAGATATCTTTGCTGGATCGTTGCATTACTGTCCGCCCGAGGTCGTCAGAAGATCCGGACGGCGCAACGGCGCTTTTGGACGAAAGCCGACGTGTGGGCGCTAGGATGTGTTCTCCACGCCATCATCACCGGTGGATTGCCGTTTGAGGACGAGTACTTTCCCAGGCTTCAGATGTCAATACTGAAGGGACGGTGGGACGTCGAAGGGCTGATCGCAGCTGCAAAGAACGCACTGGGTGCGGATGCTGCCGGTGGTGTGAGGAACGTGGACGAGCTCTTGAAAGGGTGTTTGGAGGTAGATGCTGCGAAGCGCTGGGACATTGAGAAGGTGTGGGAGCATCTTTTGTTTCTTGGGGCAGAGAGTAGACATTTAAGATTTTTGTTTTTCATTTCACCTTCTTGCCAGAACCCAATCTGGTACGGCATACCCCTTTGTATATACGAAAGCAACAGTACTTAGTTCCGTTCTTGCCAAATTTACTCAGAATTTGGTAGTTTAGGCTCCTACAGAACACTCTTGTAGTAAATACAGACGTTGAATGCATTTGCCTGAATATCTGTCTCAAGATTCGACTTACATATTTCTGATTAAATGATGTCTGAATACGTTAAAAGGGTCAAAAGATAAATGGCAACGAAGAAGTGCTATAGAGAAACGTAGTCTTTACACTGATAGACCTTTCGAGATCATTGCCTGCTAATGCGATAGCCACTATGGCAGCTTTCTCGCACCAAAAATTGAACAGGCCCTATGTCCTATGTTAGCTCTTTGTTTGTGTTAATGAGATTCTCAATTTAACAAAACGTTGTCCATACCTTGCCACATCCACTTTATTTGGGATGCACAAGAATGTGTGTTTTATTTATCACATGTGTCTTTAACGCCACGCACGAACGTGTGTTGGATTTAACTTCTGTATATTATAAAAAGTCACCATGGACAACTCTGAATCATGATGCTAGGTCTTATCAATCACAAAAGCACATGACTTCACACCACACAGCCCCATGCAAATCGCCAGCACTGTCAGAGGAGTTGCCTTGATTGCTGAACTGGTTGCTCAACTTGCACCAGATTCGAATACGCCAATGATCGGTGCTAATATCTACGAAGCAGGCGGAGATCCATACGACGAGCTTAGTGCGAAGTCTCAATGGATTTTGACACCATGTTTGCACAGCACACTGTGTTGATAAACAGTGTTGTTGTCAGACGACTTTCAAATCTGAACAATCTCGACATGATTGTTGATGCACATATTACGCTCATTGGAAAGCTTAGGGACAATGCCATCACACTGTCTGCTAAGGTTCGGCGGGTCCGGGTCGGGTCCGGGTTTCAGTGGCGACCCACATCAAACCCTTTGTGTCGGGTCGTGTTTTCCAGCGGACCCGCCGGGTCACTGACGGGTACAAATGGAATACCCTGACCCGAAGTGGTAGAAACCCGTACCCGACCCTGACCCGCCGGGTTTTTGCTGCCCAGGAGAGGATTGATTGAACGTTGAGTTAGACCACGGATATTTACATGAACACTTTGCGTCTGTGTGGACAGTGTGTTATTTAGAAACACTATCGTAAAAAGAAACAAAACTCCACTGAACAATCACAAGTTGATAGGTGGAACAGCCCAAATCAGCTTCTGTATCTGGTTCATATCGTCAGAGGTCCCATCCACCACTGGTTACGTCCTTCGCCAACCCAGTCCTGATGAACCGATCAATGTCGTCATTTGAAAGCATGAAATCCTTGGCTAAACCTGTCTTCCAAGGATTCCAATCCACCTCAGGGAGCGTTATGGACGAAAGATGCCTGATGTATGCCGTCCAGAACCTTAGCCACTCAGAAGGATATGCTTGTCCAAGTGCTTTCTAGTTCTGGTGGCACCTCTCTATGGTTTAAATTTTGTGGGCTTTTGGTTGGAGGGTATTATTTGCCTCCGTGTGGCATTGCTCAGGACCCCTTCCTTGAAGGTTTATTGCTTTGCTTCCTCAACATGTCCCGTCGTCTCCGTGCCCTGCTCTTTTGTTGGGCGATTTCAATTCCTGTTTTTTAGCTACTGGTGATCATTCTTCAAATGGTAGGGTAGGTTGTTTAAGCAATTTATTTCTGCTGCTAGTTTCTCTCTAGTTAAGCACCTTTCCTGTCACAACCCCACATTTTCTACTCGCAATGGTGACTCCATTTTCGATTTGTTGTTTGTCAATCCTCTGCTTCAATGTGATCCTATTTCTTACATTGTTCATAGTCGTCTTGCCGACGGCGAGTTTATGCCTTGGGCTTCTGACCATTTTCCGGTTACCACTGTTTCTTCTTTTGCTCCTCCCAATGCCGGCGCTCCCTCTGCTGCTCCCATCTACAAGTGTTGGGCTGCTCATCTGTTGCGTCAACCTGCTGTCTTTCAAGCAATGGAGGAAGTGGGACATTTGTTTTTTGATCCCACCCTTGCTGATGTCAATGCTGCGCTCAGTCCAATTTTAGAAGCTCCCACCCTTCCCCAAATGTCTGTGGATGTTGCACAGGGATGTATTGATTCTGCATTAAATATTATTTTGTCCTTTGTTACTTTGTGCACTGCTTGTGTCATGGACCTCCCAGTTTAGTTCATCGTCGCCCTGCCCTGCCATTGTTGCCGCCGCATTTCGTGGCCTTGCGACGGAGCTACTTACTTGCTCATAAGCAATTAGGGTTAGTTGTTTCTTCCTGTGATGATCCTGACCCAGTTTTAGTTGAGTATTGTCAATTGGAGTGTGACCGGCTATCGCGTGAGCACTTCAAAGCTTTTTGTACTTGGTCTCTTTCTCAGCGAGCTTGAGAGGCTTCTGGTGACAATATGTTTAGTTCTTCTCCTAGTTCTTTAACCGAGGTTAGCAAAGTTCTTTCCACTGCGTGCAGGTGTCATCAACGGCATTCTGCTGCAAGTGGTTTATTGTCTGATCCTGCCTCTTTATCTCATTATTGCAATCACTTTCCTTCCGTTTACCAGACTCAGTTTGCACAATCCTCCGCCACTGCAGAACACGTTCGTCTACATGCACTGAATGATTCTTCGTCAGTTGGTTTTAGTGACTTTGTTTGTGCTATTCGTTCTTCCCCAAACAACTCTGCTCCTAGCCCAAGCTGAGTTGTTTAAGCCGTTAGCTTCTGACGTTGCTATTCTTTTTGTTCAACTTTCAAATGCTATTTTCCGTTCAGGTTTGTCAGCCTCTGCCTGGAATGCTGGCTTGTTGTTACCTGTTTGGAAGAATAATGGTTCCATTGGTAATATTAGTCAGTACCGCCCCATCACTTTAACCAACATCGATAGAAAATTCTTTGAGTGTTGGAATATCTATCAATACAGCAGTGAATTGAATATCCAACAATACAGCAGTGAATTACAAATCGCCAACACTTAAGCTTGTGATTCCTATCAACATGCCAAAGTGACATGACTTCTTTCACTCGGTACACTCGGCTTAAAATTGCCCTGTGTTGATGTGCTGCAGTTGCCTCAGGGTCTACACCGCGGTTCGAGACTTTGATCCTTTCACAGGAACACGAATGCGGAATGTTCCAGCCAAATACCTTGAATGCTTGTTAGTATTATTTTCGAAAGCTATGTTCAAGTCAAGAACTTACTTTGAATCATGCTTGCACCGAAGTGTGAGCAATACCCCACTGCTGATCGTGCGTAACGAATCATTCTGTCAAGCTCTCTGTCTGATACTGCCGAAGCTGGAGTCAGGGGGTTGTGTAGCGTAAATGGTTGTGAATGGTGTTCCGACTCACACCAAGCAAATCTGATATCTACGTCATGCTGTACCCTTGGCTCTGATGGGCATACACCAGTCCGAGTGGCACCTCCTTCCGTGGTCGCCCCAAAGATCCAGTTTTGGCGACACTGCTGTAAGCTGGCACTGATACCGACAGTGTCCCAAGCAGCAATATCTCGTTCAATAGCTTGCATGTACTCTATTGCGTACTCCACGTGCATTTCCAGCAACTTGAACAAGGCAATGCGACGCTCTTGTAGGGGGACATTTGCTGGAATTAAATCGGTTGCTTCTGACCCTGGTGTTGCAGACAGTAAGGATCGGCGGGTTTTAGGGTCTTTCGGGTCGGGTCCAAGTCCATTCGCCAAATATACCCGACCCGAGTGCCGGATTTTCATGGAAAATATTCTGGTCAGATCCGGGTCAGGTATCGGGTCCAGTAGGAAAACCCTTCTCGGGTCAAAAATCAGACCCGAGTAAAACCTGACTCAAGTACCGTCAATGAGTTGAGAAAGTGTCCGGGTGGACAGAATCCTCTCTATCAATGTTACTAGCCAGTTTCTTCCCTAGCTTATTATTATTTTCAGATCGGGTAGAGGACTATAGTGTCAGGGAAATATTATCACATACATTCCTGTAACATTCCGGCTAAGAACACCCCTGTATCTTCCCACGACAAACAGTACAAACACCATACCTTGAACTACAAGAAGCGAGCGTTGAAACAATCCAAACCATCATCTGAAAGAGAATCAAGTGCAGAACTGGTGACTGCACCTGAAACATCTCTGGGATCGGGTTCTGAAGTGGAAGAAGCAGCAGTAGGCCTTGATGTCAAATCGACAGCTCCTTCAAAGAAACCGGCACGACGTGGTACTAAAGGGGATGCTGACTATTTGCTCATCGACAGACTCTGTCCTGCTTCAGACATACGACTTTCGTATCAAAAATCAAAGCAAGCGCCACAGCTACGACTCGGAGGACTTCATCAGCAACTGCCAAACAAATCGTGATGAATGCGGCCCAAGATTTGTTCTTCAAGGGTTGATCGACTGACTTAACTCTGACAGCAAGCTAGTTCGTCAAGCCCTGAATGAAATTCACAATGAATGCAGTAGACGAACGGAGTTCATAAAAGCAGCAAACGCCTATCGTATGGAGTGCTTGAAAAGCTCTTCCTTTCAGAAGGAAACAACATTTCTGGACTTTTACAGGCGGCAGGGACACAAGTACGGCATTTACAGAGGAATGCCTGTCACTGCAAAGGTTGAAGAGTTCCAAGTGACCATCAAACGAGCAGATGAGGACCGTGAAAGGACAAAACATGTCCTCAAACAGTCAGAACGACTGTTGAACATGACAAAAGATCTTGAAGAGACTGCAATGAATGAGAGAAGGACCCGCATGGCAGCAGAAGTGCGAGAGAAGGCTCTCATTGATGAATTGGGCAGGGCGGGTGCATTGATTCAGCACGGCGAGCACAAAGAGCTAGCAAGATTCAGGGAGATCACCGCTGCAATGGAAAGGGAGAAGCAGGCAGCTTCCCAGGAGATTTCACAATGGAAATCACGTGTGACCGCCTGGAGGGAGAGCTTGCTGCTCTGAAACGACAGGCTGGTCATTCAGAAGCTGCAGCACCTGCAGCGCCAACATCAACAGGCGGCCCAATAAGCATATCGTCGGCTATCAAGGGGATTGGTAGAATTCCAAAGGTACATTGAACCAGTTCTCCAACGAGTTCCCTTGCATTGCTTAGCCTGCAGCAGCACCATTGTACGGCTATCCTTTTGGTGAAAGAGGTCATCCAGGGTATCTCCTTCCAGATGCATAAGATCAATGAGGTTATTTATGACCTTAAATTGCCGTCTCTTCCACCATCAATCAAGTTGGTCAACGTTAACTACGAAGTCCTCTCCCGAAATGAGTTCTTACGGCCCATATTTGTTGAATCAGACGACCGCTCAAGCCGAATATCAACTTCAAGTAGCAGTGCTCGGAGCAGCCTTACTCTTCTTAGGGTGCACATTTTGCTCGGAAACTGGATACGGCACAATAATTCGCTAAGTACGTCTGCCACTATCTATCGCATGTTCAGGGCATTAGTGGATTAAGATGGTCTGTGCAGGTCGCAGATGAGGGTTCTGTAATGAGGACAATTTGGTGGAAATGTTTGGTATCGAATCTGAGGAAGTACGGTGTGGGACGGGGCTGAGAACCTGACGGGAAAATGATCTTCATACAGTGAGCGTAAAATGATATTGACCTACTCATTAAGATCTGTTGGTTGAAATTATTGAGATTTAATAAAGAGAGCTATTTTTGGTTTCCAATTGCGAACAGACTGAAATTTGAAAAGCAGAGTCTTGTTTGCAAAACTATATCGATCAAGTAAATTTTGCTGAATGTGAGCTACTCTAAGACCACCGTCCAGTTTTACACCATAGTGAGGAACAGAACTTCAACCATAGAGATGGACAGAACTTTTAGCATTTGTGGTGGACGGCTGCATCCATCACTGAATGAAAGATCAGAGCTTCTGTCTAATTACGAACACAACTTTTAACCATTGTGATGAACATAATCTCGGTCTTTGCTGTAGTCTCTGGTAAAACCTGATTTAAACGTTATATTCTTGAACATATTTCTAAATATAATTATTATAATTATTTCAGCATATTGATTCTTTGAAAATCTTCATAATATGTATTCATTTCCAACCAATACATATCACCCGCTGGTGCAGAATTAAAATACAAGTATAAAACTTTTGTTTCTTCCATTTTTTAGCACACATCTTTTGATGATAAAATGCAGAACAAAAATAATCTTTTTTATATTTTGGAACAATATTATTTATTTATTTGCACATACAATGCATAACAATAAACAACACCCAAAGTGCCTTACAAGATGGTCATGGACCAGCACATAGGGAAGCGCGCGCAGCATAAGGATAAAAAACAAAAGAGAGACTAATTTTTTTTTTAACAATATTATTATTTATTTTGCACATACAATGCATAACAAAAAACAACACCCAAAGTGCCTTACAAGATGGTCATGGACCAGTACATAGGGAAGTGCGCGCAGCATAAGGAAAAGCAACAAAAGCAAAACAGAGAATGTAAACTCAAACCAGTGGCTACCCGTCAGATACTGCTAAGGTGCCAAAAAAACAGGTGAGTAATAAATAATGAAAAAAGAAACCGTTAAAGATCCACAAATGCAGGGCCAAAGAGGGAGTCTGGAGGAGAAACTTCTAATGGCAGACCCATACAGTAAAGCCAAATCTTATGGAGACAACGAAAAACTAGATACCACGGTGCAAGATTCGCTGGGTTGACAATGCGAAGTGGACAAAGGCTATCAATTGCAACGTCAAGCGGAAGTTGTAAAACAGGAACAGGAACAGGAGGCAACAATAGGTCAAGACGCAAACATTCTGAAACATGAGATCTAGAGAGAGTTGCAGTACGGCAGCGACAACACTGCTTGCGGGGGTGATAAAACAAACTCCTGCAGAAGCCTCAAGATTAACGAAATAGGGAAGCATGGAGGAGCAATTGCTAGCGCATGAGGGTGTGCAGATGCAAGGGGAGCAAAGCTAGCATCTATAGAACCATAGGCAGATGAGGCTACTTGGTGAAAGTGATTTGCGATAACATCAGAAGATTTGGGAACTACAACATTTGCAGCCGGGAAGAGGAAGTGATTGTTGAAAGGGACAGGAGAACAACGAAAGTGCTTTCCCTGGTGAAGAAAGAATGACAACATAGAGTGAACCATATCAGGGGTGTCATCATCCAGCCAACGTTGAAACATCTGAAACTGTAGATATTGAAGCCGAAACTGAAGGTCAGGAAACTTAAAAAACATTAAAACCCCAGCAATTGAAGTGGAAAATGAAAGGAGAAAAAATCGACACAAACATTGGTGAATAAAAGTCTGAACTGGTTTGCAAACAGCAACAGATGGAAGAATAAAATATAAACCAAATTCAAGCGTAGGTCGAATAAAAGACAAAAACAAATGACAAACCACAACCAGAGAATGAGAACCAAACATCCTTGAAAAAGAAAGCAAAGCAAAAGAAGCTGCGCACGCTTTGGCAAGTCGATGGGAAATAGTCAGTGAAACATTAAATCCAGTATCTCCAAAAAAGCAACCCAGATAACGAAATAAAGGCTTGACAGGCAGAGTTTGACCATGAAGAAGCAAAGGCGAATGAGCAGGAATAGGAATTCTTGTGAGAATCACAGACTTCAAAGGAGCAAAAGAAAAACCACGAGCTTGGGCAAACTGGTCACAAACAGAGAGAAGAACCTGCATAGCATCCAAAGTAAGTGCAAACAAGGCCAAATCATCTGCAAATAAAAAAGAATTATATCGTGGTTTGGCAGGATGAAAGAGTGTTATAGGTGGGGCAAATGGTCGGATAGAGGATCAAAAAAAGTGATATAGAGAAGTGGACTGAGAACAGAACCTTGAAACAAACCTCTAAACAAATCAAAAGCATCTGAAAAACAATTTGCAACAACCACTCTGGAAGAACAAAAATCGAACAGACTTCAAAACAAAAACAAATGGCAACGGTACTCCCCAAGAAAGAAGCTCAGCCCAAAGAATTGCACGATTTGTGGTGTCATAAGCTGCTTGAATATCTGAAAAACCAGCAACCCAAGGAACCTTGGCATTAGACGCACGGGAGATACATGCCTGAAGACCAAAACAACATTCCATTCCCGAGCGGTGTGACTGAAATCCAGCTTGGGCATCATCAAGTAGGCGTTGAGACGTGATAGCAGAATAAAGATGTGGCAACAAAGCTCGCTCGAAAACTTTTTGGGCAGCACACGAAAGAGTGGTTGAGCGATAATTAGTAATGTCACCAAGTGTACCACGTGCTTCCAAACTGGGTGCAAAAGCCCAAGATTCATGAAGTGGGTGTAAGACTACTGCGAAAAATGGACTGAGAAACTTGCAAGAACAATGGAGCAAGAATAGCTGAAATTGGGCGATAAAGTTCTGCAGGCAGACGATTATGACCCGGGGCAGACTGCAAAGGGCAGTCCCTAATAGCTAGAACAAAAGCTTCAACATCCAATAGCAGCTGAAAATCATACAGAACAATTGAAGGTGAAACTGGGTCAGCAGCCTGAGCATTGTAGACACTAGCAAAATGATCAGAATATGTGGCTAAAGACTGAGTATCAAAATCTAAACCATTAGCTGAAGTACGAAAGGTAGCATAGCGCTGAGCATGAGACACATGTTTCAGAAGAGAAGGCACTGATGAAGAACTAGGGTCATCAAAAAACTTTGCTTTTGTCTTACGCCTGTGTGATCTCAGAGCTGATTTGAATGCTTTGTGACTATCACGTTGGCGAGTTCTTAGAAAAGGAAGAAGAGGGTCAGAAGAATTGTGGTGAAAGAGGGAATAATAGTCACGGAATGCTGAACGAGCCTTACTACGCAACAAAGCAATCTCAGGGGGCAAAGGAGTGGTCGCTGGTGCTCTACGACGAGGTGTTGGTGGTCCCAATGTCAGAACTGCTGCTGCCTCAACAAAATCAACTATAATTTGAAATGCGGAATCAATTGCTCCCTGGGCCACTGCACGAGAAAGTGAAGTCCCCACAGGGACCTGAAGTGGTTCCAATGCTGCTGTTAGCGCCTCTGATGTTGGAGGAAGCAGAATCTTAGCAGTTTCTCTGTGCGACTTACGAATAACTTCATCCTTTAACAATCGGACATTCCAAGAAGGTAGAGGAGGAGGCACAGTGGCCTGAGGATCTGGGCCAGCTAAAGAAAATGAACAGGTCACTGCAAAATAGTCTGAAGGATGGGGAGCCATAGACTGGGGTTGATCATGCACTAAATAAGAGGAAGCTGTAACATAAGTAGAAGCAAAAAACAAATCAATAATTGAAGTCCCTAAGTGGGAACGAAAAGTTGGGCGACGAGCTGAAGAAGAAGCTGGGACAACCAACGAAAGTGAGTGGGCTGTAAAAAAAGGAAGAAGTGCTCTGGCATGGGCATTAGTAACATGATCACCAGTGCTCTGAGTTCTAAAATTGAAGTCACCCATCAAAACTACTGGTGTATCCGAATTCGAAACAAATTGAGGAAAATCAGATAATGCACCCAAACAGTCTTCCGCAGTCCAACGTGGGGGAAAATAAAATCCACCAATCACGACCTGACGAAACCTAAACCACAAACCAAACCCAGAAGGAACTGATGCAATCAACCTAAATTGATAAGTACTGCAACGATGTGGGTTAATAAGAAGAGCAACACCAGGTGCCAAAGGAGCATCTGGTGGAGGACGAGAATCAAACAACAAATACTCTGAAGAAATACTGTCTAAAGTTAACTGGTGAGTTTCTGTTAAAACTAAAAAATCAAGCTGATGAGTAACAAGCCAAGCAAGTAAATCTGAAAAATCCAGAGGCAAACCTCTACAGTTGAAGGTTCCAGAACGAAAAGTCCACATTAATTGCGAGATGTAGGTTCAGAACGCGAAGAACGGGCTAAAGAAACAGTAGCTTCAAAGTCTGCACCAGGAAGATTAGAACAAAGATAATGAAAAACTGCAGGATCATGAGTAATTTGCAAGAGGTGAGCAAATCTTTTGTGAACAGCCTTTGCTACAGCAACTTGACGTTGCTCAAGTGATTGAACAGACCCAGAACGAAGCTGCCCAGGGGCAAAAAGATCAACCAGCACCTCATCACCTGGAAAAATATCCTTGCGGAGCTTGTCAGCATAGTCAGAAGTACAAATAAACTCAGCAGTGTTACGCCCAATAAAACTAATATGGCGAATGTCACGCGAAAATTGAGGGTTTCCAGAAATTCGATTAATCAGAGTGCGGAGCTGATTAAGTGGCTGACGACTAATTTCCTTAAACCTCACAGTAGCAAAACCAGCAGCACGATCACGAACAGGCTGAGGAGGATTGATCAGAATTGGTGACTCAGCCGGGTAATCAATCACCAATCTGGGTGGCCGTAGTGATCTGCGAGATAGGGGGTCCACTCCAGCAACCACTGAGCGATAAAGGGCGGATTGAGCATCAGCTTCGGCAGCTTCAATACGAACAATAGCATTTGATGCACGAGAGGCAAATTTTGCAGTGCAGAAAGGCCCAGGATTGTGAGTAGCAGGGGCAGGTGGCGTTCGGCTAGCACTCGCAACTTGAGCATAGGAAGGCACGGCAGAGACAGCAGCAGGAAGGCAGCTGATAGTTTCAACCAACGGAACTACAGCAATAGTCAATGCAGCAAAGAAGGCAGCCTCAGTTTCTGGTTCCAATACTGGGAGAAATTGTATTGCACGAGTGAAAGCAGACATCACTAATGGATGAGATCCAGAAGTTTGAGCAGGGCCCAGCATATGCAGAGCATCCAAGAATCGGTCACGAGGAGTAGGCAAGGGAGAGGTAGCATGATCAGCTGCAGATGCATTCTTCTCGACCCTGGCACGAGAAGGAGGTCGGCAAGTCGGGGGTGATTTTGAGGCTCGACGTTTCCCTTTGGGATCAGCATCAGCAATGGTAAGTGACATTTCGACTGTATCATTCATGTGAACATCAACGACACTTGCGGGGGACCGTCCTCTAATTCGAGCCAGTTCTGAAGTGGATGATGCTTGGTCATGTGATCGGCGGTCACGTGATTCGAGAGGAGAATTCACTTCATCTGCCCACAGAAAATTTTCTCCATCAAAGTTGCTGGGCTGAGAGTCAGGAATATTTTCCTGAGGGGCGCGAGGGTGGGACACAGAGGGAGCACGGGAGCGAGCACAGCCAGAAGCGATGAAAATTTTGGAGGGGGGTGCGGCGGGCGGCGCGGAATGCGGCGCGTCAGGCAGCTGCGCAGGCGGAGCGCTGGGAGGCGGCATTGATTTTTGAGAGAGAGGAGAGAGAGAGAGAGAGAGAGAGAGCTTTTTTTTTTTTAACAATATTATTTATTTATTTGCACATACAATGCATAACAATAAACAACACCCAAAGTGCCTTACAAGATGGTCGTGGACCAGCACATAGGGATGCGCACAAGTCGGAGGACGAAGCGAAATAGAAATCTGAGATCTTAAAAAACTCATTCCTGTGACAACCCGTCAGGCTCTGCTCAGGTGTCAAATACAGGTGAGGGATAAAGAAAAGAAAGAACACTCAACAATGTGAAGAATATAACAGCAAAGAGCAAATCACTGGGTCAAACGAAGGTCAGAAGCTGAGGTCATCGAAGGGGCATATGATCGAGCGAGATGCAACAGCGTAGAAAGATGAGACGGATCAACAAGATTGCGGTAGAACAATGCAACAGCTGGCTCAGACGTAGTAGCAATCGCCTTGGCACTTCGATGGAGCAGAGAGTCATAGCGTTGCAGAGAGTCGGAACTGTCAGAATACGAAGGAGGGGACACATCCAAATCAGTGATTTCTCGACCAGGTATGTGTTTGCGGATCAGATCAGCAGCATAAGAACGACAAAGAAATTCAACAGAATCAGAGCCGAGAAATGAGATGTAGCGGATGCCATGGTAAGCGGTATACGGAAGATCTTTGCGAAGCAACACACGAAGGTCCCTGATTGGGCGACGAGTAAAACCAGAAAATCGGAGAGTAGTGAAGGATTCGGCACATTCTTTGACAAATTTGAAGCTTCTATGCGAGGTCGGCAGGTCGTCCAAGAGGAAGTGCGAACAAGTAAGCTCATTCATGGAATCATTGGTGGCAGGTGATGAGGCTGGAGATGGGGCTGAGCAGGTGGCTGAACTGTCAAGAGTGGTGGTGGCAGTGTGGGTGGCACCAGGGGCAGTGCTGGTGGCAGTGTTGGTGGCACCAAGGGCACAGGTGGCAGCGACGTGTAAATGTGGAGGAGAAGCAGGGAGAGTTGGAAGCAGATCAGGGTTGAGGGTAGCAGGGGAGAGAGCAGAAATGGAGCGCAATAGAAGTGCAGAGCACTTTAGGAAGGTCAGGGAACTTGCAAAGTCAGAAGGCAGAGCAGAGGCAAGTGAGAGAGATAAGGGATGAGCAGAGGAGTAGCCCCTGCTAGTCAGCAGACTGCTCAGAAGAGAAGCAGGTGAGAGGGTCAATGGAGAGCTAAGGGAGAGAGGAGCAGAGGTGAAAAGAAGGGCAGCAGGGGTACAAGGCTCACAGTTGCGATGGATAACCGGAGGTGAGGTGCAAATGATCATGGCAGAGACTCACGTCATTGAAATCTCAGTTAGTATAGTGGCTAGTATCTCTCCCTGTCACGGAGAAGACCCGGGTTCGATTCCCGGACTGAGAGGTGATAGTTTTAGAAATTGACAGTTGGCCATGCGCGATCTTCTGAGCACTGCCTTTCACTTTGTAACGCCATGCAGTTGGGTCAAACACATATTAGATTGTATTCATATATAAAACGTCAGCTGTGTCTGTTGCAATCAAAAATCTGTGGCATGTCACGTGAGCCCTATCTTTTCCACATAATATACATAAAATTGTGTTTCCCTTCCAAATAACTTAGCTGGGATGTGTTCTCAATTGGCTAAATGTGCACTCTATTCTACCAAAATGTGTTTCAAAAGTGTCTTGTGTTTAGGGTCTATGAACTGAATATTCCTGTCAAGAGTCCCGACACTGAATAAATAGTACTTGTGCAGTCTGCACTGATGCTGAACCCAATGTCTTTTCAATCGTCTAGTAGTGAGTGAGGCAAAGTTGTGACTCCCTGAAGCCAAATTATATTGGATTGCATGAATGAATGTTCTACAGTCACATTAATAACAGCTTTCCTTCTGCAATGGACTATAGATATCCACTGGACTGTACTGACCTGTCAGTGATACCATACTTAATTGGTAAACAAGTTCACCTGATCACTTCCATTTAGAACAAAGAACTTTCACTTTTACCAAAAGAGTTTTTGTTATGTATGGACTTCAGAAATAACAATTTGTCCAGAAGAGACGACAAAGACTATGACAGAAAAGTTGAAACAGCAGGAAATGTTGCTGTGTCATACCCAGTGGAATTCCCTCAGCTTGTCCCACAGTTTTTAAAGCAATTCAAAAATGATAAATGTCAATACAGTGGAATCCAAATGATTGAGATCAAGGGTATGTTTTTTATAGTTACCCTATTCCCCTTACGTCAGTCAACTAAACATTCTACACCAGGCACATTAAAGGTGTAGAATTCTGTGGTGAATCTGCCTAGTCAGAGCAGGGTATACTCTGTTTGAACGTGATTGAGTAGAGTCGATCCTGAGACTCACACACGCCATTCAATCATCGTTGCATACTCTAATAGAGTAGTATCGCTTCTTCCAGAGTAAACAATTGTTATCGCCTTAATCATAGCCGACAGGTCTCTCTGCATCCCACATAGAGAACTCCTGGACGTCTCCAGTCCATCTGTTATGTAGTAGTGTGTTATGTGTTTGGTTGTTAATTTAGTAATAGAGTCCTGTAATGTTCATAATCCAACAGAACTTTTCTCGAGTATCCAAGTGTTTGGTAATTTGATTGTTACTCATATCATTGCAATTTTCTCAGTACACTTGTGTCCTTATACATGACTAGGGTTAGTTTAGGGTTAGTTCTGTACTATCACTTTGAATATACCTCTCCAACAGCAGCACTGTTACGTGTGGATCAGCCGGATCAACCCAATTACCTCAACAGGATCCACCTCAACTACCTCCTCCTCAATTGGACCCACCTCATAGAAGACCTAGGCAATCTCCAATTGAACCTTATGTTCCATCTGCTTGACAACCTCCAATTCACCTGCCACAAGAACCTTATATGCTTAGAGGATGAAAGGTAACACACAAGTTTAATGGCAATTTGAACATCCAAAACCATAAACGGAACAAACCAGTGTTACAGTGGCATTTAAAGAAGGAATCATCAACTCTATCAACACCTATTCCATTGGGGCAATACAGAACAGTTCCAATGAATTTAAAGGAAGCGATTTTGCGACCTGATGAAGTAGGATACTGGCTGGTCGTAGTGTGAAGAGAACAGGTAGCTTGTTCAAACTAACATATTGGAAGAAGAATCATACCAAAAGGCAAGAATCTCCTATCAGAGAAATGGGAATTGATTACAAGCTTGACAAGAATGGAAACATTATTTGATTCAAAGCTAGAGGTTGCAAGAGATTTTTCTCAGATCAAAGGTGAGTACTTCAAGGAAGTCTATTCTCCAGTCACAAAGACTACTTCTATCAGTATGCTTGTTGCATTATCAACAGTAGTTATATTGTATATACCGAAAAAAAAGTATCTTGAAATGCCCGATGGGTTCGAGAAGTTTAAGGAGCAACTCTAGGAGATTGTTTGTAAACTGATCAAGGCTTGTATGGTTTGCATCAAGCTGACCTGAGAATGATATATCACTTTGTCGGAAAAATACACACAACTATCACATGTCTGTCATTTGGCAAAAGATTCCTGGTAAAAAGGAGTATGAGAACATACAACAGTACATGTCGATGACATTCTACTCTTTGAACCGATCTATCTTGTGCGGTGGCGCTCGTCACCACCACTGACCAGGATGAGGGTTACAGGGGGAGGATATTGGGCAAGACTGCTCGATGTCAAGTGGGTTCTCAACAAGCTTGCACATGTTGTCAATGATCACAGCAGCCTGACACACGATAGCGGGCTTACGCCCAGAGTCTGAGGGCAACATGATTGCAAGGGCAGGAGCTTGGACTTGGGCAACAAAGGTGGCGGAAACGAGTTTGTATGTGCACTCTGGAACCTCCTCACGCTTTGAATGCAGCTGATGAGAGCTGGGATGAAAGGCTCTATGTAAACATTTCCGATGGCCAAGCATACGTCCGCTATGGCGTTCTTGGCCATGCATGACGATGCGGCGGAGCGCCCCTGTGCAGTGGAGGAAGGCATTGGGCGTACTGTCATCTTGGCTCAGTGGCAGTGGCGTCTGGGCATCTTGACACTCAGCCATTGCTATCTGGATATCTGTGCATTGGGATACACTCATCTCGCCATCTAGGCCCTGAGACTGTGACTGTATCATCTCGCCATCTGGGCCCCAAACATTGACCTTTGTGTTCCATATCTAGTCTGAACGCAGGGGATGATGTCCGGAAGGCTGGAGGCAACCTGGCAGGGAGCAGTCTCAGCGAGTTTGCTGCAGATGTGGCAGATGGCCAGCTTGGTCTGCCACTTTCTGTTGACAAGACCTTCAAACAGGTGAGGGAGGATGACCGTAATGCTGCAGGTGCAGAGAAGAGAGATAATGGCGTTGCCGGTGGTGGCGGCAGTCTGGCAAACAGTCTTGTCCTTGTCAGAGTACAATTCCAAGACCTTCGGGAGAATGGGAATCAAGTGCAGCTCAGTAGGCTTGCCAACGGTGTCGAGAATCTTGTAAGTGGGGAGGTATCATACCATCAGACTTGACCTGGCGAGCTAGGTCATTGGCAGCGACTTTACAGTCAACATCAGTAGCAGCAATTTCAACAAGGTGCTGGAGAAGTTCCTGACCACGGTCACCACCGTGGGCTGAAAGGGTGTGGACAGAAAAAATCAGAAAACTGCCACTGAGAAAGGCATGCACTCCTTGAAGACCCACCTTCAGTAGCCGACATGATTAAAAGGGTAAAATTAGAAAGTAAGATAGTTTAGGCGAGAGAGGCACTGTCTATAAGACTGTCAAACAATTAGAAATACAGTAAGAGGGACAGATCTGCTGTATCACTCTACTTACAGAGAAGAATACGATGGCTGCAACGTAGAGCCAGAAAGAGACAACAATGAGGGGCGGTAAGCAATGACCGGAGGGAAGGAGGAAGCAGGGCAGATTTATATTTGTTAGGCAGGAACACAAATACAAGAGCAGAAAAAGAGTGCAGTGCAGTGTCACATGGGAATTGGCAGCGAGGCAATGGGCAGAAATTGGACACAAAGTGGAGATGTGGAGAGGAGCTGGGAGAGATGATGATAGTTGAAACCAATATAGCAATACATATCAAACTGCTCACGTGCTGCCCCACTTCCACACGTGACTGCCGTGTTCCTCAACCTCTGATCTTCTGCTTCAACGAACGCACCAATCCAACAAACCTCGCGCTCTCTCTTTCCGTTTCCATCGTCACCTCAAACTCGTGTGTATCTACACCAGCATCGCCATCCACAACCCCCCCACTTGAACCCCTTTCATTCGCTTGCCTCACTACGAGCATCATAGTAACCTTCTTTCCATCTGCCGAATGATTTTCAACACGAAAATCTCAAGACTGTTACGCTACATCCATACCATTGTTGTTGCTATCTTGCTGCGATACAACCACGTCTCGCAACAGCAGCTTCCCCAAGAAATCATGGGTGTGCGGCTGCACAACCGTATTGATCGCTACGATACGTTTCTGCTTGATAGGTTCGGCAACAAGGATGCAATCAGAAAATAGAAACAACGTCATCGCCGTGCGTGCGCTGTCCACTGCATCAAACGATTCCACGAATTGTCGTGATGCCGACGATACAACGTCCGTCTTTCGGGTTTATCCATTAGGAACAAGAGAAAGCGGCGAGTCAGTGTGGAACTGCGGCCAAAGATGGAACAGCACTGACCAGTGTGCTGTCCGGCTCAGTATCAGATTCCACTGAATCGCCCGAATACCCGGGGGGTACAGATTCAGCTCCGACCTGTCAAAACTTTAACCGAATGCCTCAACGAGGGAGGATACACTCACTTGAAGAGTGGTGTCCACTCCATCAACGTTCAGAGTTGAACGTGACAGAGTTTGGATCAGCTCGCGCATGATCACCAGATTCTAGGTTATCAGTTCAAATGACATCAGCTCGCTCGATCGTCAAAATGAATGTCCCCGGTACAGATGATGCTCACCATGTCGTTCTCCTTCGCATTCAGTTTCCCAAGCTTTGCAAGAACTTCCATGCAAGACTCTATCATCTGCATGTTTCCATGCTAGCGTGAGATCGCGTTGAGGCACGAAAAGTGTATTCACTTGCTCTCTTGATCTCACCTCGAATAGAATTGTCAAGTCTTCATCGAGCAATTGCGAGAGTCTCGCCTCATCTGGTGGACCCCCACTACCACCTCCTGGTCTATTCAACCCATCCTTCTCGTCTCCCACAATAGGTGCAAAATCTCGCTGAGATCTCGCCTCTTGCCCACCCAATGACAGCGATTGTTTCTTCCCGAAGCTATAAGGTGGCAGAACCCCATCATCGACCGGGACGCCATCATTGACCACGCCCCCATCAAACGGATCCGCCCACATCCTCTCCTCCGTCAGCTCAACCTCCAAAGGAAACTGCCCCTCCACCCCTGTCCCCAAATTCTTCCCAGCCGCCATCCCACTTCCATCCCCCAACAACACCGATCCCAGCACCCGGTCCCCGACCTTCAAGCCCATCCCAAACTCGCTCGAGGTCCCATGCACACGTGTGGCGACACACGCCCGCTCCGCAACAAAATTCGTCTCAGTCACTCTCGCATACTTTTCTATCGCAAGCAGGAAATCCAGCACGACGATCCGCGAGTGTAGGAACGCAGACTGCCGCGCGACGTACTGCATCTCCTCAGGAAAGATACTATACGCTTTCCCGATAACGAATTGGTGCGAGACCCACCGGGTCGCAGGCGGTAGGTTCATGTCGATGTTGAGGCGTCGCCAGCTCCATGTGGTCTTTTGCAGCTCTGATACGAGCTTCTCGTTGATCTCGGACTCGAACCATTCAAGCGGGACAGCGTCCCCATCGCTGGATTCACTGCTGGACACACTCTCCACGACACTGCTACGACGGGGCCACAGTGATCGGAGATATTTTGGTGATCCGCTCAGCTCACCTCCGAACAGCGTTGAGGGTCGTACAATGCTACTCTTCCTTCTGTTCATTCTCGCCATTTCGTGCGAAGTCGTATCTTGCTCGTCTGGGGAATATCTGATCGGTTCTGTCGAAAGGGAACCAGAAAACTCTGTCTCTGGTGATTGCATTTTCATATTCAAGCGTGGATGTGGTATAGAATGGAGGCCTTCGCAGTTGATCGCCTGGAACTCGGCTGGCAAGAATTTTGATCCGCTGAACAGGAGTCGCCAGTACATCAACTCGTCGTGTGGACGGTTGTCGTAACCATCTGAAACCTGAAATCCAGAGGCGCTCACAAGTCGTAGTTCCGGGTCAACAGAACTCGACGGGTATCGGAGCATTTCCGGATGTGGATGAGTGTCACATATTGCCGCGGTCCGGTAACCTTGGAACACATCTCCGACCAAAATCGAGCTCAACGTCGCAGTCTGGAATTGCCGCATCGCCTATTGAACAGCGTGAGAACCGACCGCCCTTCTAAAATGTGTAAGGTCTGCATATTTACCTTCATGAACGGACCATCTGCCAGTGCCAACTTCCAGAGCATAGTATTCTCGATTCCAGATGCCGAGTATTCATCCTTCGACTCTGATTCGCCCGTGTCATCCAGCAACATGAGCTCCCTCCCCGACTTTCCAAGCAACGCTTTCGCAGCGAAGTTTGCGATAAACGTCCTCATCTGCACACTTAGCTTAAAAAAAAATCAAGACCAGGCATTGCAACACGTTTTTCTCTACGGCCTCTCACCTTTGATTTTGCAGAACGTGACAACTGCCGCACGACGCCGCAGTGCGGAGAAGCAACGCTCATAAACTGATGTGGTACGAGCCTTATCCTTGGCAATGTATCGCTCGCTGCGTTCCACTCGTCCACGATGTTCCACAGTGACGGTGTGTCGGGTGCAACATCGTTGGCCCGCGCATCATCCAGAACCATCCCCGCACCCACATCTTCTCCCAGTAGCGTCCTCAGCGCGTAACGACTCACAATTCCACCTAGCAGATGTATTTCGTCAGACACAGGAACGCAAGAGTTTCTCGGGTTCGTACCAAAGGAGTGCCCAATCACACAAAAGTAGATCGGAACGTCGTTAAGAATACCCCGATGCGCCGCAATCCGTGCCGCACCCGGAATTACCTCCGCCTCCATCCATTCTGCGACCTCTTTCGCGAGCCTGCATCCAGAAGCTGATGTTCCGCCTTCAATGACACCCACGTTCGAAGTGGACTTTAAGATGTGAAGTGCATCGTTCGGATACGATGTGGATACGAGTTCTTTGAATTGTAGATGAAGAGCTTCGTCGAACTGGCCCCAGCACACTTCTGAGGATCTGATGCCATGAACGAGCACAACAGCCTAGTTGAGCACAAAGGACCCGTGATCCAGTTTGAATTAGCCCTGCGGCTGTTGTGTTCTCTTTAGCGTCAGCAACAAACCAGAACGCGCATCGGTTGGGCAGGCGTTTTTTGCTGTGGTGGGACCTGTTATGAATTAAGGGGCAACCCAGTGCCCCTTACCAATTTCGAGCAATTGTGGCTGTTAATGTTTATCTTAAATATAACTTTAAACTCAGTCCCCCCGGTCTCGGTACCGGTATCTTGTGCTCGGTTGCCGCCCGCTGGTTGTTGTTGTTTGCGCACCTCCAATCCCACCCCCAACAACAACCGTCGACATCCCACCCTGCATCCTCATCTCCCTCCTGATCCTCCTGTTGCCACGGTCCCGACCCACCGCCATCTTCTCAAGCTCCTCAGCAGTCATCTCCTCCACGCTCGCGCTCCAGTGCTCGGGGTTGCCCGCCGCCAGCATCGCTTGGTACGCTTTGCTCCTTTGTCCAGGTCCGCCTGTGTCAAAGTTAACCTCCTCGTTCTGCCGCAGGCCGCTCGCGAGTCCCTCAAAGATGTAGTTGAGGCCCCGCGATTCTATAGCATCGATGAGTCCGTGCTGGTGCTTGAACAGCTGCTCGTGGATGCTGTTCAAAAGATGAGCCATATGTCAATGCCCTGAGTTTGCTTACCAACTCACCTGTGTGAGATTACAGAAACACACTCGCCCCCCAGCCCCAAATCAGCGGTAAGGATTCTCGCAAACTCTTCCGGTGTAATGAGTTGCTCGCGAGGGTCAAGATCCCATTCAAACTGATCGCGGATGTGGAACTTCCCGACATACAGATCCAGCTTGATTACCACCCTCGTCTCTTCCCCGATGACGCTCTGCCCACCTCCATACCGCTCCTTCTTCTCTATTCGTTTCTTTTTCTCATTGATGGCCATCGTCCTCGGTGTACCAATATTCGACGAGCTCTCGTCATCCTTTTTACCTGGTGCAGGCGACGAATTGGCTCCATTTGCGGATGTTGTTGCCGCTGGTGCTGGTGCTGGTGGCGGACGTGTCATCTCTGTGAGCGTTTCGGCCACATCGACGTCCAGTAGCGCTCGCACCTGTGCAAACTCTGTGATCTGGTTTCGGATCGCTTTGGCAATGGGAGCAATGTAAACGTCGTGTGCGAGGTTGAGGTCGTCACAAAGGTGTTCTGCAAACTTTTCCGGGGTGATGAACGGTTCTATGATAATAGTTAAGTACCGCAGCGGTGAAAGCTTCCAAATTTTAGCCCACCGTAAAGATTCCACATGAAAGAGTCCTGCAGCTTGTAACCATCTAGTTCCAAGTCCAGTCGTAGTGGCACGAGCACTTCTTCTAACTCTGCAATCTGATGCAATAATGCTCGATCCATCCCACGGTGTTTCGTCTTGGGTATCGCCGTGATGGACTGGACTTTCTCCTCAGTCCCCAGAGTAACCTCGACGGCCCCAGCAGGTGGTTGCTCCATTAATTCTTTATCTGCTTTGCTTAGCGCACCCGCAGCTGACCCCATAGCCACAGCGCTGGTTGACACTGCTGCAAGCGTAGGCATCGAGTACGCCGCCACCCTTCTCGACTTTCTAATGCTCCCTCCATCCGAATCAGAATTTGCATCTTCGCTGTGAAACGAGCTATCGTCGCTCTCCGATGACGACTGCGACTCGGCATCGTCCTTGAGTCCTGGGACACCAGGTAAGGCAGGAATCGTTGGTGCAGCGGTCGACACGAGGAGGGCATTGGAGTGTTTCTTGATTCGGGCCAAGTATCTGTTCACATACGGCGGCAGCCTTTTCTTCACTTGCACGACTCCGCTGGACGAAGAGCTATTTCCAGTGATGGCACCGGATCCTGTACTGCTGGCGGTAATATTACGGACAGATGATGCGGTTGGCCCGGAATTGAGCGGGGTACTGCTGGTAGTTGGCACGGCCCTGAAACTGGAGGAGCCAGGCGGCCGCCCAGGACGCTCACGCTTCCTCTTTGGCATGGCACCTTGAGCAGGAGGTCTCCATCCAGAAAAGCTGGCCATGGCAGCGGCAGCCGCAGGGGTCATACTTGCAGAAGGAGTAGGGCGAGGAGTGCCTTCATGAAGGGAAACATCAATACTAAAAATAAGGAAGCACAAGGCACACCATATGTACACTACCAGAGCTGGTACTCAACGCAGCAGGAGTGCGCACGACCGACTGGGTGACAACTCGGTTGTCCATCACTGGCTGGATCGTTGTGCTTGGAACACTGGACCCGCACTTGTCAGGCTCGGACCGTGGCTTTGGTGGTGGAATTATAGATAAATACAAAAAATACTACATTTACATCAAATACTTAAATTAAATTCCCAAGAACATTAGATCTTAAAAGGGTTTATAATTTCATAATCCTGACATGACCCCTAAGTGATTTGAACACTTAACCTTCTGATCTGGAGTCAGACGCGCTACCGTTGCGCCAAGGGATCTGAGCCAGGAGCCAAATTCTATCGGTGATGTCCAGTGACTTACGGTTCATCTCCTTATTTTTCCGCTTGTCGCAATGATCTCATTGTTCCTATGCCTGTTGTGCTCCCACTTCATCTGTTGATGTTGCATTTTCAGTCTTTAGCTGTTGCGCATAATGGACCAATTGCAATTTCGTTTGCCCCTGTCCGCAATTTGCAACTTCGCCACCCTTTGTTGCTACCCCCACACCAACATCTCCCAACAGTATGTCTTCGTTTGTTCCTGCTATATCGGCTTGGCCGCCTGTTTCCAAACCCCCGACCTTATTGTAGGAACTGGGATGATGCCCCTGAAGTGTCGCGTGCCCATGTCTCTGTGTGTCTATATTTGCGTGCTAGTTTGTCTGCTAGTTTTGATCTAGGCCCGCCTGACGATCCCCGCCTACCTCTTGACATTGCAATTGATATGCTTTCACCACGGCCTTTTTATCCTTCCCCTGCTTTTTCCCAGTGGGTTCTTGTTCTTCGTGCACTTAACCGCATTTGGTCAAACTGTCTTGGTTATGAGTTAGTTTTGTCTCCAGCTCCTGATTGTATCTTGTCTGCTTTTGTTGATTTGGATATGCCTTAGTGTTTTGAAACGTTTTACTTTTCCTACGGCTCGCACGGCTCCCCATGTGCTGCCAATTTACGTGTATATTTACACTTGTATTTGGATTTTGCACCAGCGGGTGATATGTATTGGTTGGACAATAAATACATATTATGAAGTTCAAAAAAAAAAAACTTTACATATTAAAAACTTTATAAAAAAAACTTTTTCTACGGCTTGCAGGTACACCCATGTGCTGCCAATTTACGTGTAATTTTACACTTGTATTTGGATTTTGCACCAGCGGGTGATATTTATTGGTTGGACAATAAATACATATTATGAAGTTCAAAAAAAAAAACTTTAAAAACATTTTATTTTATATATATATTATAAGAGTGTATATCTGCTGCCAAACTAAGGACCAGCGGGTGATATGGAAATGGTTGGAAAATAAATACATATTATTAAGTTCAAAGAAAAGGAGAAAATAGAATTGGTTATTCAGTTACACCCCTTTATGATAGAATGTCATTGTGGTCTTCAGGTATGTATCTCCCGTGCGTCTAATGCCAAGGTTCCTTGGGTTGCTGGTTTTTTAGATATTCAAGCAGCTTATGACACCACAAATCATGCAATTCTTTGGGCTGAGCTTCTTTCTAGGAGAGTACCCTATATGTTGTTGTTTTGAAGTCTCTGTTTGACTTTTGTTCTTCCAGAGAGGTTGTTGCAATTGCTTTTCAGATCCTTTTTGATTTGTTTAGAGGTTTGTTTCAAGGTTCTGTTCTCAGTCCACTTCTCTATATCACTTTTCTTGATCCTATGTCTGTGCTCCTCTGACTGTTTGCCCCTCCTATAATGCTCTTTCACCCTGCCAAATCACGATACAATTCTTTTTTATTTGCAGATGATTTGGCTTTGTTTGCACTTACTTTGGAAGCTATGCAGGTTCTTCTTCTCTCTGTTTGTGAACAGTTTGCCCAAGCTCATGGTTTTTATTTTGCTCCTTTGAAGTGTGTAATTCTCACAAGAATTCCTGTTCCTGCTAATTTGCCTTTGCTTCTTCATGTCAAACCCTGCCCGTCAAGCCTTCATTTAGTTATTTGGGTTGCTTTTTTGGAAATACTGGATTTGATGTTTCACTGACTGTTTCCCATCGACTTGCTAAAGCACGTGCAGCTTATTTTGCTTTGCTTTCTTTTTCAAGGATGTTTGGTTCTCATTCTCTGGTTGTAGTTCGTCATTTGTTTTTGTCTTTTATTCGACACGCCTGAATTTGGTTTATATTTTATTCTTCCCTCTGTTGCTGTTTGCAAACCAGTTCGGACTTTTATTCACCAATGTTTATGTCCAACATACAACCCACTCGTCTCAGGCGACCCCGGCAAAGTCGCCTGCCCAGCACCGCCCGCCTCTGCATCTGCCAATGTCGCCATCTTCACATTTGCCTTGCTTGCCTCCTGCTCAGCTCGGATGCAAGCAAAATCACAACTTCCCCTTTGCGTCCATTCACGCCCGCTGCCACAGGCGCAAAGTACTTTGCAAGCTGTCCTGCCAACAACGCTCCGTCTGCGACGGCAAGCCCAGCTCCCGTTATGCGCATTCGTCGTGATTGGGTGGACTGAGTCCCCAATCATCATGCCAGGTGGAACTGCGGCGAGGTGTAAGAGTCCTGCCCCCCGTCTGCCATGTCCATCAAGTCCATCGTGATCTTGGACTGTGCGTGCGTGTGCACGATAAGCGCATGGACCATTGCGGGGACGTTCAGCACCCCGCTTGTGATGAGCTTGAGCATGATCCCGTGTTGCTCCTGTGGACATAGTACATCCCCTTGCGTGCTTGGGGATCTCCATCGACACAATGTGCAGGCTGTCAAAGATCTGTGTACACACGCTCAGCGAGCTGTGCGGAGAGGTAATCGACACAGTGGCGGTCATGTGGGTCGGGGACGTGAGGTTGAACAAACACAACTTCAATTACTTTCTGTTGCAGCTCTTCTACGGAGCACCCCAGATCTTCCAGCGTAACAGAGGCATTTTGTCCTTGCTGGTACTGAAATAAGTATGCTTGTCAGACTGATCATCATGAGAGACAAAGACTGCACAAACCTCTGCAAGCAGTACACCGGAGTATGTGGTCATTACCAAATCTTCCCCTGCAACAGCCTTTTGGCTTATAACATCATAAAGGAGGCTCTTTCCCTTATCCCAAGCAAGTCGCAAGAATTCCGATTTCAATAGGAGTGGAACCATTCCTTCCATTTGCTTGGCCACATATACAAAAATTCCAGGGTGAATTGGAAAGTTGAGGTATCCTGAGCGAGGGAGAAACCAAGAAGTTTTCCTAGTTTCACAAGGGCGATGTCGTGCTCCTTTGCTATCAACGACTGCTGATTATCGGCAGCAACGTTTATGTGATCAGTAACCGATTTATAAAATCAATTGGTAAATATGACTTCAAAGAGGAAGACTAATCGTATGGCACCAAGGGCCACGGAGCCTACATCGACTGTGAGTCAATCACGTGAATAAATTTTACAATCCAATGATTAACTAAATGCATTTACGAAAAGGTAACTGCACATACTCGACAGCTGGATACCCCTGGTACATTTCTTCCAGTGATATATCAGCAACTTTAGAGACCATGGCACCTGAAACGGTTCACATCGTCCAAGTTTGAGTTTCCATTCTTCTGACATTTTGTCATATGCTTCCCAGCGGAAGCTTGGAAGGTGGTTGAGGTTGATTCTCAAACCTTTCTCATTGTTGTTCCTCATGACAGCTTACATCCGCCAAAACAACTTTGAATCTGTGGCACGAACTTCGCCCTGGCTAGGCAGTGCTGCCTATTCTGAATAAATCAACATAATTGAACTTTCGATAAAGAACCAATTTTAAATAAAAGAAAGGAAGTCCCATTCACCCAACTCTTCCACAAATCTCTCTCTGCGCCACATTAGCAGCACACACCACCCCCAAATTACGAAAACAGCTGAAACAGCAGGAAGCAGTTTCAAAGAGTGGGTGTGTGATGTAGTCTGATTTTCAGTATCTTCAATAGAAAGAGTTTTCCTTTCCACTTCAATTGTCTGAGTGATAATAACACGAACAATGTTTGTGAAATTGTCAGAATTAGCATGTTGTTCAAAAAACACTAAAGGAGTTAATGAGACAGGATTTGCGAAAGGAGAACTATCTAATTCAGATATAAGAATGAAGGAAAGATTGCCATTGGAGAAGATAATCATATTTATTACCCTGGAGAAGGTGACTATGTTGGAGAAAAAGTTAATCCTAACCGGAAACATTGTGTTAAAAACCAAGGGCTTCTCCTGGCAGCGGTAGGGCGTCTTTAGCTGTACTGTAGCTAGCACAACAGCTCCAGGTTCCGTCTCTTGGCCCAGTACCTGTTCTCCCAGGTGTGTATATGCCTAATACTCCGACAGGCTGTACACTACACCCAAGCTGGTCAGGCAACCAGGGAATGCTGTGGTCAAAGACATTGGTCACATCAACTCCTATATTCAAGTGAACAGTGCGTGTGGGCATACCTGTGGTCAAAGACATTGGTCACATCAACTCAAAGGACCAAGCCACACCACATTCCCCACTAAATGCCAAGATCACTCCACACAGGACCTGCCAAACATGGATATAAATACATGAAATACAAGTCCATAAATAAGAATGAAGAGGGATTGACAAAAAAACTCTCAGGTCAAAGAGAAAAAAGACAACCCAAAGGATAACCCATATAGCAAACAGTCTGATATGCTAGTTTTTAACAGATGCCGCCTCGAAGACGATACACTGGGTCACCGTGTATCGCTCGTCAAAAAAGACAAAAAAGAAAACATACGATAGAGAAACAGAAGGAATGTGTGTGGAGTTCACAACTAAACTTACACAACCCCCAATCCAATATGACTGACTTCGAAATTTAGAAAGGACCAAAGGGATAGAGTACTCTGCTCGTACCATTTCAGGCATTCTAGATCAAAGATCAAGGTAGACCACAATGGGCCCATAACATACGAAACCCCAGTGTGGTGGAATCGCAAGCAAAAGCGCAGGTGCAAAGCTAAACAACAATGCAAGTGCAGAAGCGGTGAACGAGACTAACTAGCAACGTTCTAATGGTAAGTGTCAAGGAACTGAGAGTGCAAGCTGATGAATGCAAAAATCAGGGATCCTCCATGACAAAACCCAAAGACAAAAGAGTGGAAGCTTGTGCACTAGCAACACCAGCTACGATAGGGGTATATAACACAAAAAATCCAGATTCAACTGGCGCAGGTGGTTTCTTCAAAAGCCGTTGACACATGTTGGTCTGTAACAGATCGAAAGGAAACCTCTTCATGGTATGCTGTGTCCAGAAACCAAGGTGATGTCTATGTGAAGACAACCGTGGGAAACAAAACGCGTCACGTGCTGCGCCACATGCCCGAATTTGATGGAAACTCGTCAACGTGAAGTAGACCCCAATCTCCAAGCCCAGAAAAGTCCCGCAAACTTCATGTATCCGCGTTGCGCGCGATGCATCCACAGGCAATGGAGGTGCCATCTCAAGAAACAATGGAGTTGTTGAAGGAAACAAAGTTCATGATGCATGCATACGGACATGTCACCATAACTCTGCAGGCAGCCAACGAAACCGAGCGAGCAATACACGAATCGATTCGCAATGCGTAGGCGATGGTTTTGATAGGCACTTGCCGTGGTCCAGCGAGAACTGACGGATCAAAGCTGAAAGCTTCGAAATGCTGTAGCTCCATGAATCCTCCGCCAAATGACGCGAGCTGGGCACCAATCAATCCGGCTTGATGAGACGGTTCTTCTGAGGTACTGTTCGCGACGATCAGACAAGAATTGGCGAAATCAAAAATCGAAGACCTCTGGAGCAGACCAAAGGTAGTGAAGTTGGTCAAAAGGCTCAGGAGCAAAGATAGCAACATCAGAAAGCGAGGAAAGCGATGGTCTGTCGGAATTCCTCTCAAAAAAGTGTGCCAGAGTCCCCAGAGCAAAAAGAAGGTTGAAACCACCAGGGATGCTCGAGATACATAAGGAGCAAAACCCGTTCGCGTAGGAGGTGAGAATCGATCCTGAGAATCCTCCGTATCTGTAGTTCCATGTGTCGTTCCACACCGACTGAGACAAGAAGGTAATAGTTCCTGGATGAAACCACCACCTGTTAAAAACCAAGGGCTTCTCCTGGCAGCGGTAGGGCGTGTTTAGCTGTACTTTAGCTAGCACAACAGCTCCAGGTTCCGTCTCTTGGCCCAGTTGAATATGGGGTGATGATAAAGCAAATTCCCTTGTTGCACACAAGCACTCTGTGGCTAATACAAATCAAGGCTGGGATTGCTAACCAGGAAGACTGTGGTGTGTGAGTGTTTGGTTTGTTCCACTGTCTCCTTTATTTATACCTGTGGTGTGTGAGTGTTTGGTTTGTTCCACTGTCTCAAGGAACCAGCCACCCTCACACCGCAATAAATATTCCCACACAGAAGAATATTCAACAATTACAATAAAGAAAATAAACAGCATGACTGCCCAAAACATAAATCGAGCAATAGCATAAAAACTTCTCAAGCCCAAGAGAAAAGCCTATTGCACAAAACAATGGGTAAGCCCTCCAAGGGTACACAGAATTTAACACATTGTGGCATAGAAGTATTAATAGATGCAAGATATGGAATTACTAATACTGGATTAAGCAGTATCACATCAATTTCTATTCAAAATAAGTACGAGGGAAATGTAAATTCAGTTAAAGTCAGAAAGGAAATACATTGGGGAGAAGTTGATTCGAAACGTACTTGGCGTCAACGTGATGACCCAAATGAAGACACTTCACAAACCAATAAACAAGATGAAAAACAAAGAAGGTATACAAAACCCAGAAGTTCTTGTAGATGAAAAAGATAAGGCCGAAAAATTGCACCTAAACGGATTCTAAGGTCGAAAACCATACCCAATGAGGATAAGATTATCAAGATTGCTTCAGATGAGAAGAATTCTCCTGTTATTAATGAAGTTTCAGATCCCATTGATTCTGATCATGACTTTGTTGATGGAGAAACTCAAACTGATGCAAAAATTAAAAAACCTCGACAATTTCGTAGATCATCTGAAATAGAAGATGAATTAGAAGATGATCTTGATGCACATCTTGATTGTATACTTGACGTGAAATCTCCTTTATCTAGTCGAGAAACATTTGCTCATTCCGGACCTCAGAAGCAAACTTCTGAATAAAATGATGCAAAAGAGAATTCCTCTTGAAAAAATTGAAGAGATTGTGAATACAATCTCAGCGAGTGTAGAGGAATCACTTCCAAACAAAGCCAAGAGCACAATTTGGGCATGCAATACATTAATGTTAAAGAAATTGTTAATTACTGATAATGAACTTGGAGATGGCACTTATAGAGTATCTTCAGCATCTTCAGAGAATTCTCCAGAATTTGAAAAGGAAATATGCTTCTGTCATGTTTATTTTGATGTCAAATATGGAAACTCCAAAATCCACCTATGAACACTTTGTTTGACAATGGAAGTGAGTTGAATTTAAAAACTACTAAAGTTGCAAAGAAGCTTAAGTTAATAGTGGATATAAACATGAGTTGGGCAATGGTTCCAGCTTCATATGAAAGACAGCAACTTGTTGCAGTAGTTCATGATATTCAGATAGAAATTGGGGGAGTGAAACAATACTCTCCTATGTGGGTTAGAGATGCCGATACAGATGCTATTACTATTAGTAGACCTGCCCAAAGACAATTTGCAATGACATTTGTTGATCAAGTTGATTGTACTACTTGGATTTACTTCAACGCTAATCCTGATGGTAGTGGAAAAAGAATTGGGGCTCAAGTGTTAGATGGTAATGAAGAAAGAAGTAGAGATGATGGTGGAGTTCAACCTCCATTTGAGAATCAATTAAGATCTAGTAAAATATTAATCGAGCGCAACACTGACATGAACGACATATTTGATAAATGTTCTAGGAAATTTGTATTTTCTGAACACAAACAAGATAGTTCTAGGAAGTTGTGTTTGCTGAAATCAAACAGGATTTTGAGGACAGCGGTAATGTGTCGGCGACGTTACCGCACGAGTGGGAAAAGACAGGCCCATCTAATGCCGAAAAACTTAAGAAGAGAATAAAGAGCTCAGAGCACCAAAGAACTAAGAAGGCGAACAACAATTATGAACATAGAGATTGGAGATAGGTATTTTATAGTTGATAGAAGACAATATGAAACAGATGGTGGATATGAACTTCATGCAATTGGTGAATATATTCCATTGCAAGAGGGAATAAAGCAAGGCAAAGGAGAAGAAAAAAGAGCAAAAGAAGGGTTTGGATTGAATCAGTCAGCAAAATGAGAAAGAAGTATGAATTTTGAGATAAGACCTGAAGCAGCAAAGAGAAAACATAAACCAGTTGGAAAGAAAGTTAGACCAGTCGCAAAACCTGGAATATCACCAGAACAACTAACAGAATCTTTAAGTGAAGAACAAATTGTGGACCAGATTAGAGAAAAGAAGAAAACTGAAGGATGTGGATTAACTGAATAACGAATATAAAAAGTTCAAATTGGAGATGAAGAATTTTTGTTAGAAGCAGAATGTGCATGTGCTATTGAAATAATGAAGAAAAAATGATAAAGCTTTTGTCTGAACGAGTTAGGATTGATCCTAAGATTGTCCCACCTGCAAGAATAGTTACAGTTGATCATCAACCATGGTATGAACGACCTCCTCAATATGCTCAGAAAGAAGAAGAAATTGCTGCTAACATGTTACAAGAAAAAATGGCTGCTCATGTTGTTGAATTTTCGAATTCAGCTTATGCTTGTAGATGGTTTGTCCTTGAAAAGAAAAGTGGAGGTTTTTATCGCTTCATTCAAGATATGCAGACCTTGAATAAATATACAGTGAGAGATGTAGGTACAGTCCCTAATATTGAGTTGTAACATGGTGTGGTGGCTGGATGGTATAAACATTAGTTGATCTTTCTCTGGATATGATAAAATGGGTGTTGATCAGAGAATCGACATCTTTTAGCTATTCATACTCGGCTTGGATTAATGCAAATGATGGTTGTTCCTCAAGGTTGGACAAATGCTATTGCAGTCTATCAACGAATGATGACAGTGGTTCTACGAAAATTCCTATCGGATAAAATTGCAATTTACTTAGATGATATCCCTATTTTAGGATCTAAAACTAGTGTTGCAGATTTAACTTTAGGATCAGATGGCATTCGTAACTTCATCAGACCATTTAGACGATGTGGATGATGTTTTGGATACTTTAGAACAAGCAAATTTGACTGCTTCTGACGTTAAGTCCCAAATTTGTGTTCCCAAGGCAGTTGTTCTAGGATTTTTATGTTCTTTTGAAGGCTATGCACCTAATCCTAAGAATGTTCTTACAATTCAGAATTAGCAAGAAGGTTTTGATAAGCAACAAATAGATGTTTGTTGTCGAAAGTGACCAGTCAAATTTAGGATAGGGTGGTCATTTACTTCAACGCAGAGGTTCACTTGAAAAAATTAATTAAAGATCAACTAGCTTTGCTGGTAGAACTGCTAATTCTGCTCATGCTACTATCAAAGGTGAACTCTTAGCTGTTTGTAAGAATCTCAAAAACTTTCGATATTACTTTTTCGGTCGTCAGTGTATTCTTCGAATTGATTCTTCTGGTTTAGTTGGTTTATTGAATTCGTTTTCAATTATTGATCCTACAATTTCTCGATGGTTAGCTTTTACAAAATTGTTTCATTTTATTATTCTAAGAGTCATTTGAGAAGAAAATGGAATTGCAGATTCAATGTCTCGAATTGCCTTACCTGGTCATGTTGTTCCTGATTCTACTGATGCTGAAGTAGAGTTTGATGATTTCCTCTTCAGTTCTAATTCCATCTCTTCAATTACTTCTACTATTTCTCCTTTAGATTTCAGTGTTGACAATTATGACAGAGAATCGTGGGGTTTATGTCATTATTTGGCTACTGGTGAATGCTGGGAAGAATTGAGTGATTCTGCATGGATAAAAGCTTGGACACTTGCTAAACAATTTTTACTTCGAAAAAGTCATTTATTTGAATGTCCTAAGCATTATTTTCAGATACCTGGTAGAGTTATTGGTACAGAAAAATTAAGACAGGCAGTTTTATAATCTTTATATGAAGGAGTTGTTGGCGGTCATAGAGGTAGAGAAGCAACCTTCAAAAAGATATCTAGCAGATATTAGTGGCCTAATCTTTGGAAATATGTTGAAAGTGGTGTAGTACATGTGAGTGATGTGAAAAACAATCAAACAGTAAAGCAAATGAACAAAGATTTCCTACACTTATTGAAAAGGTCAATGCTATTGTCTATTGATGCATATCGTTATCATGGTTAAACTAAATCAGTTATTGGAGGGGTTTGTGGTATGTGTGGTTATCTTGATGCAGACCCTGTCAAGAAAATTACTCATCAGGCAGTTCTTACATTTTTACAACAATGCATAACTACTTATGGTCTATTCCTGGTCATAAATTGTTTTTGACCTAGGTCCAGAATTCAATAATCAATCTGTTAAAGATTATTTAGATTCTATTGGTTTCGTTTATGCTTTTACTTCAGTTGCAAATCCTCGTGCTAATTTAATTGAACATCATTGGTCTCCAAGTTGTAAAACAATTCCAAATGGTATACTGAAGCTGAAGGCAATTTTCAGCATTCATATCTCCGAATGGGTTTATTGTCTTTCAATGTTACAGTTTAACTCTACTACTGGTTATACTCCGTTTGAACTATTGTATGGGTGTGCTTGTATCATGCCTATTGAATTTGATATCACTAGCTGGCGTCAATATGAATGGTCATTTCGTATGGGTCGAAATGAATTGTTACAGCTACGACTTAATCAAATTTCTGACTACGAAGGATATATACTACTGAAGTGGCAGATAATCTTAATTCCAGTCGTGAGAAATCTGCTTTGTCCTATAATGAAATGAAACGTCTTTGTAAAATTCCTTTATCAGTAGGAGATCTTGTTCTTTTATGGGATTCTGTATTAGAAAAACAATGGTCACGCAAATTAGCAGATACTTTTAGAGGACCGTATATTATCTTGAGACTTGGAGACAAAGGATTTGCGTGGCTTGTGGAATTAGATGGTTCTCCTTTGGCAAATCCAATCTCTTTGACTCGTTTAGTGTTTTTCAAACAGCGTGCAGATTCTCTTGATGATATCACTCATAAGATTGCCGTGAAGAAGAATCTTCTTGCTGTTGAAGATACCGAAACCAGACATAATAGCACACACACTCTTTGAAACTGCTTCATGCTGTTTCAGCTGTTTCGCAGTTTGGGGAGACTGTCGTGGTGTGCACCACAAATGTGGCATAGAAAGAGATTTGGGGAAAGAGTTGGGGGAATGGGATTTCCTTTCTTTTGTTTAGAATTTAATTAATTATTTACTTGTTCAGATTTATGTTAATGGCTTAGAAAAAAGAACACGTGACCACAGATCTAAGTGCGTGTTGCAAATAGCAACTGATCATCCTAGACAGACTACTGAGTGACCTGAAGATGATTCAGAAGAAGTAGGTTGGTTCACTTGCTCCTAGTGTTCGGACTTAGCCTTGCGGATTGCTGTAGAAGCAAGGACAGTTACTTGAAGGTTATTTTACTTTCAGTAGACAGGTCGACAGCGCAGTGGGAAGAACTTTGCTAACCTCAGTTAAAGAACCAGGAGAAGAACTGAACACATTGTGGCTAGAAGCCTCTCGAGCTCGCTGAGAAAGAGACCAAGTACGAAAAGCTTTGACACTCTCACGCGATAGCTGGTCACGCTCGAAGCAAAATACTCAACTAAAGCAGGATCAGGATCATCACAGGAAGAAATAGTTAAAAGGTGCTTATGAGCAAGTAAGTAGCTCCGTCGCAAGGCCATGAAATGCGGCGGCAACAATGGCAGGGCAGGGTGATCACAAACTAAACTGCGAGGTCCAATGACACAAGCAGCGCATGAAGTAACAAAGGACAAAATAATATCTCAATACATCCCTGTGCAACATCCACAGACATTTGGGCAAGGGCAGTAGCTTCTCAAATTTGTCTGAGCATGGCATTGACAGAAATCCGGTTTAACTAATATCAAAATCTAAAAAAAAAATTTTAACAATATTTTTATTTATTTTGCACATACAATGCATAACAAAAAACAACACCCAAAGTGCCTTACAAGATGGTCATGGACCAGCACATAGGGAAGCGCGCGCAGCATAAGGAAAAGCAACAAAGCAAAACAGAGAATGTAAACTCAAACCTGTGGCTACCTGTCAGATACTGCTAAGGTGCCAAAAAAACAGGTGAGTAATAAATAATGAGAAAAGAAAACGTTAAAGATCCACAAATGCAGGGCCAAAGAGGGAGTCTGGAGGAGAAACTTCTAATGGCAGACCCATACAGTGAAGCCAAATCTTATGGAGACAACGAAAAACTAGATGACACGGTGCAAGATTCGCTGGGTTGACAATTTGAAGTGGACAAAGGCTATCAATTGCTTTTTTTTTTTGAACTTCATAATATGTATTTATTGTCCAACCAATACATATCACCCGCTGGTGCAAAATCCAAATACAAGTGTAAATATACACGTAAATTGGCAGCACATGGGGAGCCGTGCGAGCCGTAGGAAAAGTAAAACGTTTCAAAACACTAAGGCATATCCAAATCAACAAAAGCAGACAAGATACAATCAGGAGCTGGAGACAAAACTAACTCATAACCAAGACAGTTTGACCAAATGCGGTTAAGTGCACGAAGAACAAGAACCCACTGGGAAAAAGCAGGGGAAGGATAAAAAGGCCGTTGTGAAAGCATATCAATTGCAATGTCAAGAGGTAGGCGGGGATCGTCAGGCGGGCCTAGATCAAAACTAGCAGACAAACTAGCACGCAAATATAGACACACAGAGACATGGGCACGCGACACTTCAGGGGCATCATCACAGTTCCTACAATAAGGTCGGGGGTTTGGAAACAGGCGGCCAAGCCGATATAGCAGGAACAAACGAAGACATACTGTTGGGAGATGTTGGTGTGGGGGTAGCAACAAAGGGTGGCGAAGTTTCAAATTGCGGACAGGGGCAAACGAAACTGCAATTGGTCCATTATGTGCAACAGCTAAAGACTGAAAATGCAACATCAACGGATGAAGTGGGGGCACAACAGGCATAGGAACAATGAGATCATTGTGACAAGCGGAAAAATAAGGAGATGAACCATAACCTACTGGAGATGACTGATAGAATTGCAACACAGTAGCTGGTAACAGAGGGCTGGAATCACTATACCAGCGAGCAAACATACGTGCCTGAAGGTACTTCAGCCTGAACTCAAAAGTAGGAATTTGCGCTAACAGCAACAAACCAACACGCGACGTCGTATGGGCTAGCGAAAACAGACGACACAGTGCATGATAACAAAAACGCTCGAGTACCTGAAGCTGAGCAGTGGAAGGCCGAATAAGTGCTAAACCAAACTCAAGTGAAGGTCTAATAAAAGACAAAAACAACAACCTGGCAACACGAGGAGCAGACCCACCAAAGTACGAGACATAAGGTGCAAAAAGATACAATGAGGCACGAGCTTTCTCTAAGCGATGATCAATAGTTGCAGCAAGATCAAACCCTTCAATAGTAAAATAGTGACCAAGGTATCTAAATGAAACCTCTACAGGGAGGGCAGAGCCATGAAGCTTCAAGGGGGTGGGTAACCGTTGAGAAGATAACACAGCACACTTTGAAGGTGAAAACACAAAATGAGAAGCTAAAGCAAAATCTTCACAAAGTTTCAATGCACGTTGGGCCTGCTCAGGGGTGGCAGAAAGCAAAGCTATGTCATCAGCCAAAAACAACGAATTGAAAACAGGAGTATTATAAGAAAACCTAGCAAGATGAGAAGATTCACGACGAAGGAGCTGTGCTAAAGGATTGATGAAAACTGAGTACAAGAACGGAGACAAAACAGAACCTTGAAAAAGACCTCGTGGAAGCGAAAACAAATCAGAAGAACGATTCTCTATAACAACCTGAGAAGAACAACGATCAAACATACTCATCAAAACAGAGATCAAACGGTTTGGAATTCTGGGAAATTGATGAAGACGTTCCCACAAAAGAGGCCTATACACAGTATCATACGCTGCTTTAATATCTAAGAAAGTAACACAATAAGGCAGAGCAGTGCGGGAAGCCCGTCGAAGCGTAGCATCTAATGCAAAAACACACTCAACACCTGAACGATTGGCCTGGAAACCAGCTTGGGCGGGATCAAGTTTACCAACATGAGCTACAAGCATAGGAAGCAGGGTACGCTCAAAGATTTTTCTATCAACATTGGTTAAAGTAATGGGGCGGTACTGACTAATATCACCAATGGAGCCCTTATTCTTCCAAACAGGTAACAACAAGCCAGCATTCCAGGCAGAGGGCGACAAACCTGAACGGAAAATAGCGTTTGAAAGTTGAACAAAAAGGATAGCAACATCAGAAGCTAACGGCTTAAATAACTCAGCTGGAATATGGTTTGGGCCAGGAGCAGAGTTGTTTGGGGAAGAACGAATAGCACAAACAAAGTCACTAACACTAACTGACACGGAATCATTCAGCGCATGTAGACGAACGTGTTCTGCACTGGCAGAGGATTGTGCAAACTGAGTCTGATAAACAGAGGCAAAGTGATTGCGATAATGAGATAAAGAGGCAGGATCAGACAATAAACCACTTGCAGCTGAGCGCCGTTGATGACACCTACGCGCGGTGGAAAGAACTTTGCTAACCTCGGTTAAAGAACTAGGAGAAGAACTAAACATATTGTCGCCAGAAGCCTCTCGAGCTCGCAGAGAAAGAGACCAAGTACGAAAAGCTTTGACACGCTCACGCGATAGCCGGTCACGCTCCAAGCGGCAATACTCAACTAAAACAGGATCAGGATCATCACAGGAAGAAACAGCTAAATAGTGCTTATGAGCAAGTAAGTAGCTCCGTCGCAAGGCCACTAAATGCGGCGGCAACAATGGCAGGGCAGGGCGACGGCGAACTAAACGGGGGGGTCCAATGACACAAGCAGCACACGAAGTAACAAAGGACAAAATAATATCCAATGCAGAGTCAATACATCCCTGTGCAACATCCACAGACATTTGGGCAAAGGCGGGAGCTTCTAAAATTGGACTGAGCGCAGCATTGACATCAGCAAGGGTGGGATCAAAAAACAAATGTCCCACATCCTCCATTGCTTGAAAGACAGCAGGTTCACGCAACAGATGAGCAGCCCAGCGCTTGTGGGGAGGTGCAGCAGAGGGAGCGCTGGCATTGGGAGGAGCAAAAGAAAAAACAGCTGTAACCGGAAAATGGTCAGAAGCCCAAGGCATAAACTCGCCGTCGGCTAGACGACTATGAACTATGTAAGAAATAGGATCACATTGAAGCAGAGGATTGACAAACAACAAATCGATAATGGAGTCACCATTGCGAGAAGAAAATGTGGGGTTATGACAGGAAGGGTGCTTAACTAGAGAGAAACTAGCGGCAGAAATAAATTGCTCAAACAACCTACCCCTACAATTTGAAGAATGATCACCAGTAGCTAAAAAACGGGCATTGAAATCGCCCAACAAAAGAACAGGGCACGGAGACGACGGGACATGTTGAGGAAGTGAAGCAATAAACTCTTCAAGGAAGGGGTCTAGAGCAATACCACACGGAGGCAAATAATACCCTCCAACCAAAAGCCCACGAAATGTAAACCATATAGAGGTGCCACCATAACTAGAAACGAGACGGAAATCAGAAGCTCTACAAAGACTGCGATTGATCAAGACTCCCACACCAGCCCGTCTTGTACCCGATGACCCAGGAGAAAAACGAGTGTCAAAAATCAAATCTGGGGAAGGCAGCGGGTCTAAAGGAAAAAGGTGTGTTTCAGTCAGGAGCAGAAAAACAATGTGATTTGCGCGCATAAAACGAAACAGTGAATCAAGAACTCCAAGGCTCAAATTTCGACAATTGAAGGTACCAACTCGAACACTAATCATTGACGAAGATGGGTTGAGCGAGGCTGACGCGCAATCCCGCGGGCACTGTCCAGCACAGTTTCCTGAGCATCCATGGGGAGCTGACCACGGACATACAGGAAAATAGCAGGATCAGTAACTGAACTGAGGATATGTGCATATCTCTTGTGGACAACTTCCCTGACCGCAGCCTCCCGCTGCTCCAAAGGCAGAGTAGAGGCTCGACGAAGGAAGTCAGGGTTTGATTCGTCAGTGGAAGCTTCCTGGGTGGAGAAGTGCGCACGGAGAGCAATTGCGGTTGAGCGAATACAGATAAAGGAAGCAATGTTGCGACCAACGAAACTGATGTGGGGATACCACGCACCACCTCATCGCCCAAGAGAGCCCTCAGCATGGTCCGCACAAAGCCGAGCCGCTGTCTCATGATGTCCTTGATGTACACAGTGGTCAAATCATCCACACGGGCCTGAAGATCAGCAGGTGGGGAGACCAGCAGCGGAGAGGTCGGAGGATAGAATACGACAGGCCTGAGGGCCACGAAGGCTGACATTCGAAGTGGGGTCACGACCAGCAAGGGCAGTCCTGACAGCTTCTGTACGAGATTCAGCACTCAGTGTGGGGAGACTCTCAAGCACACGGGCACGGGCATTGGCAGCAGCAGCGGCATAAGTGCGTGGACCACTGAGGTCCACGTGGGGCAGGTCGACTAGACGGGGGGCGAGGGCCAGGAGCACCAGAGTTCCCAAGATCGTCCTGAATTGGAGGATTACCATGCAGTTGTCTAGGGGGAAGGCACACAGGCGCAGCCACATCATCATGGCGGGAGACAGGGGCAACCGGAGGTGAAGGCGAAGGCAGCGGCCTCCCAAAGCGACCCACCAGATCCTCGGCCATATCACGACAAACACTAAAAATTCAGCAGGAGTGTCCCTCGGCAAATGTGCAAGCATAGGATCCAGCATCGCCAACGGATCAAAGGTTGCACAAACAGATCGCATCTGAGTGAGAACGACACGGAGATCGGCCAGAGATGCAACACTCGAGGGAGCAGCCACAGCAGCAAGAACCCGGACACCGGGCAGATGTGATCGGGAACGAGAAACGGGAGCGACACGGGGCAATTCATGTTCAGCAGGTCTTTTGGCGCGTCGGTCACGTGATCGGAAGTCACGTGATTCGGCATTTTCATCCTCCCCCATATTCACATCATCAGCCCAGTGAATTGGAGAGGCAGGAGCGGAGAATGGAAGCTGTGGAGCGGAATTTTCAACAGAGGAGGCACGGGGGGTGCGAACGGGCCCTTCACAAAATCACGGTGCCCACCCAGAAAGTCCATCAGGGGGCCCAGCGGGGGGTGCGGCGGGCGGTCCGGCATGCGGCGCATCATGCGGCTGCGCATGCGGAGCGCGAGGGAGGCCGGCATTTGATTTTTGAGAGATGAGAGAGGAGAGAGGAGAGAGAGAGAGAGATAGAGGACAGAGAGAAGGAGAGAGAGAGAGATTTTTTTTTTTTTTTGAACCTCATAATATGTATTTATTGTCCAACCAATACATATCACCCGCTGGTGCAAAATCCAAATACAAGTGTAAAATACACGTAAATTGGCAGCACATGGGGAGCCGTGCGAGCCGTAGGAAAAGTAAAATGTTTCAAAACACTAAGGCATATCCAAATCAACAAAAGCAGACAAGATACAATCAGGAGCTGGAGACAAACTAACTCATAACCAAGACAGTTTGACCAATGCGGTTAAGTGCACGAAGAACAAGAACCCACTGGGAAAAAGCAGGGGAAGGATAAAAAGGCCGTGGTGAAAGCATATCAATTGCAATGTCAAGAGGTAGGCGGGGATCGTCAGCGGGCCTAAATCAAAACTAGCAGACAAACTAGCACGCAAATGTAGACACACAGAGACATGGGCACGCGACACTTCAGGGGCATCATGACAGTTCCTACAATAAGGTCGGGGGTTTGGAAACAGGCGGCCAAGCCGATTTTGTCAGGGGAGATGGCCGAGTCGGTCTAAGGCGCCACGTTAAGGCCGTGGTTTCTTCGGAAGCGTGGGTTCGAATCCCACTCTCCTCACGACATCAGATTTATTATTACTGTTTACTTCTCCCGAATTAGCGAGAGATACTTGAATATGAACGTGCCTGACACGACAGCTTGAACTATTCACGCTCTAATGAAACGTTCATGCGGTTGGAAAGCTGATGGGAAGTGCGCAAAATTATCTTTTAACGGGCACTCCTCCGCTAAAAAACTTCCTCTGCAATCTCAGCTTTCAGCTTCTGGACATGCACATAATGAAATTAGCTACTCCAGTCTTCATCTACTACGGACCCGCGGGGACATAACCTTACCAGAGAGTCTGGGACAAGCTCATACGTAATCATACATTAATTACATGAGAGAACTGGCATTCTAAGTATTGCTCATGAAGACATCCTCTTGTACTCATTGGAGTCTTGTTGAGCTCTGGGAGTGAGTGATCACGCGTTTGAGAAAGAATGTGATGCTAATCAGTTTGCTGCAGACAATTATATCATACTTCAGTACATCTCGCATATATACCTATTTCTCATTGAGAACATGTTAGCGTAGACAAGATTAGAGCTAATCTTCATGTTCTGCTCACAATGATTATTGTGAACGATCTCTGGGATCTATATCTCTCTATTCCTATAAATCTACAGTCCCAGGATAATTAAAACAGCTGAAGGGACAGTATATTTGAATTGTTTGCACCAAACAAAGAGCCTCAGGCAGCAGCATGAGGTGCAAGACCTCAGGATTACCTCTCACGTACACAGAACAGTCCAAGCTATGGGCAGAAGCATATGGTGCAAATTTGGAGACCGAGTTCAAGCCACTACCCCTCTGCACTGTCGATGACCACAACCTGTGAATGGCGAAACATGTCCGCAACAAAATAAGGAGCACAATAATGACAGTCAGAGAGAACATAAATACAGGACCTTGTTGGGACTGCTACATTCGAGAGTGGTTTTACTAGCTGTCCAAGGAAGTGCGGATTCATTAAACAAACCATAGGACGTACTACCACTTCAACTGGTCAGACTGCAAAGAACTTGGAAAGCTCAAGAGTCCCTTGCTTGTCTCAATCTACATCACCGTCTGCGAACAGAACCTCGAGCCCCCAATGGTGTGGACGTACACCTGAACAGTTGAGGTCATTCCAGACTGCTCTTCTAGTACATCGACCATACTTTGACATAAGAGAAACTGAGTTCAACATATTGCATTAAAGAATGAGCGATGGTTTGGGTCAATAAGATTACCTTGAAATATCAATATTAATCATGTCAAATGTGATTATTTTCATCCTTTTCTTGGACTTTGCTTTTTTTCCTTTGCTAAGCTAAATAGTTACCTCATGAAGTTTTTTCGTGCAGTTTGTCAAGATGTCGTATTAATACACAAGACAGAGACTAGAAGACATATCTTTGAGTGGAAGTAGAATTGAATCAAAGCTTGATGGGGGTGACTGCAGATGGATCCACTATTCCAGTCCACAATTTAATCGGATCCAGATTATGGGACAGGAAACTGTAGACAAAGACACCCGTCCATGCGATCTTATGCATCGAACAAAATGTAATTGTGTTTCCCGTTATCAGATTTGCTGCATCTGCGCAGCAAAGATTCCGTGTTGTGAAAAGACAATCCCGAAAACGTCAAAAAGAGAGCACGAAATCCGACCATGCCCACATACAACAACAACCCAAATGACTCGATCTATCGTCATCCGTACTGAACCACTCACTCGCG
>JAHLKD010000156.1:0-52232 GCA_025526935.1 Cladochytrium replicatum | reverse complement strand
AAACAGGCATAGGAACAATGAGATCATTGTGACAAGCGGAAAAATAAGGAGATGAACCATAACCGACTGGAGATGACCGATAGAATTGCAACACAGCAGCTGGTAACAGAGGGCTGGAATCACTAGACCAGCGAGCAAACATACGTGCCTGAAGGTACTTCAGCCTGAACTCAAAAGTAGGAATTTGCGCTAACAGCAACAAACCAACACGCGAAGTGGTATGGGCTATCGAAAACAGACGACACAGTGCATGATAACAAAAACGCTCGAGTACCTGAAGCTGAGCAGTGGAAGGCCGAATAAGTTGCTAAACCAAACTCAAGTGAAGGTCTAATAAAAGACAAAAACAACAACCTGGCAACACGAGGAGCAGACCCACCAAAGTACGAGACATAAGGTGCAAAAAGATACAATGAGGCACGAGCTTTCTCTAAGCGATGATCAATAGTTGCAGCAAGATCAAACCCTGCAATAGTAAAATAGTGACCAAGGTATCTAAATGAAACCTTGACAGGGAGGGCAGAGCCATGAAGCTTCAAGGGGGTGGGTAACCGTTGAGAAGATAACACAGCACACTTTGAAGGTGAAAACACAAAATGAGAAGCTAAAGCAAAATCTTCACAAATTTTCAATGCACGTTGGGCTTGCTCAGGGGTGGCAGAAAACAAAGCTATGTCATCAGCAAAAAACAACGAATTGAAAACAGGAGTGTTATAAGAAAACCTAGCAAGATGAGAAGATTCACGACGAAGGAGCTGTGCTAAAGGATTGATGAAAACTGAGCACAAGAACGGAGACAAAACAGAACCTTGAAAAAGACCTCGTGGAAGCGAAAAACAATCAGAAGAACGATTCTCTATAACAACCTGAGAAGAACAACGATCAAACATACTCATCAAAACAGAGATCAAACGGTTTGGAATTCTGGGAAATTGACGAAGACGTTCCCACAAAAGAGGCCTATGCACAGTATCATACGCTGCTTTAATATCTAAGAAAGTAACACAATAAGGCAGAGCAGTGCGGGAAGCCCGTCGAAGGGTAGCATCTAATGCAAAAACACACTCAACACCTGAACGATTGGCCTGGAAACCAGCTTGGGCGGGATCAAGTTTACCAACATGAGCTACAAGCATAGGAAGCAGGGTACGCTCAAAGATTTTTCTATCAACATTGGTTAAAGTAATGGGGCGGTACTGACTAATATCACCAATGGAACCCTTATTCTTCCAAACAGGTAACAACAAGCCAGCATTCCAGGCAGAGGGCGACAAACCTGAACGGAAAATAGCGTTTGAAAGTTGAACAAAAAGGATAGCAACATCAGAAGCTAACGGCTTAAATAACTCAGCTGGAATATGGTTTGGGCCAGGAGCAGAGTTGTTTGGGGAAGAACGAATAGCACAAACAAAGTCACTAACACTAACTGACACAGAATCATTCAGCGCATGTAGACAAACGTGTTCTGCACTGGCAGAGGATTGTGCAAACTGAGTCTGATAAACGGAGGCAAAGTGATTGCGATAATGAGATAAAGAGGCAGGATCAGACAATAAACCACTTGCAGCTGAGCGCCGTTGATGACACCTACGCGCGGTGGAAAGAACTTTGCTAACCTCGGTTAAAGAACTAGGAGAAGAACTAAACATATTGTCGCCAGAAGCCTCTCGAGCTCGCTGAGAAAGAGACCAAGTACGAAAAGCTTTGACACGCTCACGCGATAGCCGGTCACGCTCCAAGCGGCAATACTCAACTAAACCAGGATCAGGATCATCACAGGAAGAAACAGATAAATAGTGCTTATGAGCAAGTAAGTAGCTCCGTCGCAAGGCCACTAAATGCGGCGGCAACAATGGCAGGGCAGGGCGACGGCGAACTAAACTGGGGGGTCCAATGACACAAGCAGCACATGAAGTAACAAAGGACAAAATAATATCCAATGCAGAGTCAATACATCCCTGTGCAACATCCACAGACATTTGGGCAAAGGCGGGAGCTTCTAAAATTGGACTGAGTGAAGCATTGACATCAGCAAGGGTGGGATCAAAAAACAAATGTCCCACATCCTCCATTGCTTGAAAGACAGCAGGTTCACGCAACAGATGAGCAGCCCAGCGCTTGTGGGGGGGTGCAGCAGAGGGAGCGCTGGCATTGGGAGGAGCAAAAGAAAAAACAGCTGTAACCGGAAAATGGTCAGAAGCCCAAGGCATAAACTCGCCGTCGGCTAGACGACTATGAACTATGTAAGAAATAGGATCACATTGAAGCAGAGGATTGACAAACAACAAGTCGATAATGGAGTCACCATTGCGAGAAGAAAATGTGGGGTTATGACAGGAAGGGTGCTTAACTAGAGAGAAACTAGCGGCAGAAATAAATTGCTCAAACAACCTACCCCTACGATTTGAAGAATGATCACCAGTAGCTAAAAAACGGGCATTGAAATCGCCCAACAAAAGAACAGGGCACGGAGACGACGGGACATGTTGAGGAAGTGAAGCAATAAACTCTTCAAGGAAGGGGTCCTGAGCAATACCACATGGAGGCAAATAATACCCTCCAACCAAAAGCCCACGAAATGTAAACCATAGAGAGGTGCCACCATAACTAGAAACGAGACGGAAATCAGAAGCTCTACAAAGACTGCGATTGATCAAGACTCCCACACCAGCCCGTCGTGTACCCGATGACCCAGGAGAAAAACGAGTGTCAAAAATCAAATCTGGAGAAGGCAGCGGGTCTAAAGGAAAAAGGTGTGTTTCAGTCAGGAGCAGAAAAACAATGTGATTTGCGCGCATAAAACGAAACAGTGAATCAAGAACTCCAAAGCTCAAATTGCGACAATTGAAGGTACCAACTCGAACACTAATCATTGACGAAGATGGGTTGAGCGAGGCTGACGCGCAATCCCGCGGGCACTGTCCAGCACAGTTTCCTGAGCATCCATGGGGAGCTGACCACGGACATACAGGAAAATAGCAGGATCAGTAACTGAACTGAGGATATGTGCATATCTCTTGTGGACAACTTCCCTGACCGCAGCCTCCCGCTGCTCCAAAGGCAGAGTAGAGGCTCGGCGAAGAAAGTCAGGGTTTGATTCGTCAGTGGAAGCTTCCTGGGTGGAGAAGTGCGCACGGAGAGCAATTGCGGTTGAGCGAATACAGATAAAGGAAGCAATGTTGCGACCAACGAAACTGATGTGGCGGATACCACGCACCACCTCATCGCCCAAGAGAGCCCTCAGCATGGTCCGCACAAAGCCGAGCCGCTGTCTCATGATGTCCTTGATGTACACAGTGGTCAAATCATCCACACGGGCCTGAAGATCAGCAGGTGGGGAGACCAGCAGCGGAGAGGTCGGAGGATAGAATACGACAGGCCGAGGGCCACGAAGGCTGACATTCGAAGTGGGGTCACGACCAGCAAGGGCAGTCCTGACAGCTTCTGTACGAGATTCAGCACTCAGTGTGGGGAGACTCTCAAGCACACGGGCACGGGCATTGGCAGCAGCAGCGGCATAAGTGCGTGGACCACGAGGTCCACGTGGGGCAGGTAGACGGGGGGCGAGGGCCAGGAGCACCAGAGTTCCCAAGATCGTCCTGAATTGGAGGATTACCATGCAGTTGTCTAGGGGGAAGGCACACAGGCGCAGCCACATCATCATGGCGGGAGACTGGGGCAACTGGAGGTGAAGGCGAAGGCAGCGGCCTCCCAAAGCGACCCACCAGATCCTCGGCCATATCACGACAAACACTAAAAAATTCAGCAGGAGTGTCCCTCGGCAAATGTGCAAGCATAGGATCCAGCATCGCCAACGGATCAAAGGTTGCACAAACAGATCGCATCTGAGTGAGAACGACACGGAGATCGGCCAGAGATGCAACACTCGAGGGAGCAGCCACAGCAGCAAGAACCCGGACACCCGGCAGATGTGATCGGGAACGAGAACGGGAGCGACCACGGGGCAATTCATGTTCAGCAGGTCTTTTGGCGCGTCGGTCACGTGATCGGAAGTCACGTGATTCGGCATTTTCATCCTCCCCCATATTCACATCATCGGCCCAGTGAATTGGAGAGGCAGGAGCGGAGAATGGAAGCTGTGGAGCGGAATTTTCAACAGAGGAGGCACGGGGGTGCGAACGGGCCTCAAAAATCACGGTGCCACCAGAAAGTCCATCAGGGGGCACAGCGGGGGGTGCGGCGGGCGGCGCGGCATGCGGCGCATCAGGCGGCTGCGCATGCGGAGCGCTGGGAGGCGGCATTGATTTTTGTGTGAGAGTGAGAGAGAGAGAGAGAGAGAGAGAGAGAGAGAGAGAGAGAGAGAGAGAGAGAGAGAGAGAGAGAGAGAGAGAGAGAGAGAGATACACAGAGAGAGAGAGAGAGAGAGAGTTTTTTTTTTTTTTTTTTTTTTTTGAATGTTATAACATGTATTGACAATGCTTAATCAGTACATGTCACCCACGTGTACTTCAACCAAGATTTGGAATCTTCAGTACTTGGGGAGCCGTGCGAGCCGTAGGAAAGAGGAGCGAAGGCAATGGCGAATCGAAGGAGGTGTGGCGCGGTACTTGCACGTGACACGATATTGCGAGAGATATATTTCGTAGGAAATTCGAATCCAGTCCCCTATAGGATTCGAACCGCGGAGTTTAGCTTCGAAAAGTCGCATTCGTACCGACTGAGCCACTAAGAGGGGTTGTGCTCTATTAGCTCAGTTGGTTAGAGCGTGGTGCTAATAACGCCAAGGTCACAGGTTCGATCCCTGTATGGAGCATTCCCGTAAAATAAGGTGATAAATTTCCCATTGGGAATCAACCCAATGGTTGGCTCTTTTTAAGGTCTCCCACTTTTGCTTGTCCACATGTATGTTGTGAAGTACGTCCTCCCCGGAACAAGACGCAGTAGAGGAATTATGAAACCCCGCACACGCTATGAATTTACTGACTGTAATTGCCCCAATCATACTTTTGTTGATAATTCCTTGACATACCAGTTAAATATGATGAACCGGATGAAAATATGGAGCATTTCGTTGCACTTTCTGAAGAAGTCGTGGACCTTGACTTTGAAACATATGCTGTAATGATAGTAGGTCATCATTATTGGCAAACTTTGTAATGTTCAAGGTGAGAAAGAAATTTTGGGTCAATAACAAATTATACAAGATCTGATCATGGAATTCATATAAGTTTGTTCAGAGCGCAGGAAAATTATTATGACACCCGTGTGGTTTGTAACATGAAGACATTGATTGACATTGATGTTGTGGCACAGATGGTATTCAGAGTGTGAAAATCTGGGCCAATTTTTATGGCAAGTTTTTACGTTTATGTTTTTGTATAAGCCTTGCTAATTGTGAGTTTTGTGAGTTGAACCTCCATGCCTTATGTCCTTGTTTTCCTTATAACTTCTGACAGTGTTTGTTTATATCTTAGTTGTTGGGACTTGCACTGTTTTGGACAGCCTAGGGTATATTGGGGTTGATAGTGTGTGTCTTTGGGCCCTGAGATTTTCTGTTTGGCACTAAGGTTCAGCGGTCCCAGGTCAGGTTAGGGTTTCAGAGGCAACCCAAGTAAAACGCTTATATCAGGTCATGTTTGTCCACGCACCAGCCGGGTCACTGCAGCTAGATAAACCTGGACGCGAAGTGGTTGAAACCTGTACCCGACCTTGACCCGCTGGGTTCTTGCTGCTCAGGATAAGAGTGATTGAACTAAAGGTAGAAAAAGATATTACATAAACATTTTGTGTCTGTGTGGACAGTGTGATATTTACAAACACTATCGTAAAGATGTATAAAACTCCACTAAACAATCACAAGTTGATAGGTGGAACAGCCTAAATCAGCTTCTGTATCTGGTTCATATCGTCAGAGTCCCATCCACCATAATGTCCTTTGCAAAGCCGGTCCTTATGAACCAATTGATAACGTCATTTGAAAGCATGAAAACCTTGGCCAAGCCTGCCTTCCAAGGTTTCCAATCTACCTCAGGGAGCGTTATGGACGGCAGCCCGTTGATGTTGGCGCTGCAGGTATCACCGCTTCTGAATGATCAGGTTGTCATTCAGAGCAGCAAGCTCTTCCTCCAGGGCAGTTGCACGTGATTTCCACCATGCAAGCTCGGAGGCAGCCTTCTTCTCCTTTTCCATTGCAGCAGTGATCTCCCTGAATCTTGCTAGTTCTTGGTGCTCGCCGTGCTGAATCAATGCACCCGCCCTGCCCAATTCATCAATGAGAGCCTTCTCTCGGACTTCTGCTGCGATGCGGGTCCTTCTCTCGTTCATTGCAGTCTCTTCAAGATCTTTTGTCATGTTCAACAGTCGTTCTGACTGTTTGAGGACCTGTTTTGTCCTTTCACGGTCCTCATCTGCTCGTTTGATGGTTGCTTGGAACTCGTCAACCTTTGCAGTGACAGCCATTCCTCTGTAAATGCCGTACTTGTGTCCCTGCCGCCAAGGATCGGCGGGTTTTAGGGTCTTTCGGGTCAGGTCCTGGTCCATTGACCAAATGTACCCGACCCGAGTGCCGGGTTTTCATGGAAAATTTTCGGGTCAGATCCGGGTCGGGTATCGGGTCCAGTAGGAAAACCCTTCTCGGGTCAAAAGTCAGACCCGAGTAAAGCCCGATGTGATAGAGAAGCTCAAACGAAGCTATTGTTCTTTCTGTCCACGCGGACACTTTCCAAGAAGACGCAATATAAGTTTTGTATGTATCAAACAATTTTGCATCACAACAGACATCGAGGCATGTATTTTCTGTCCACCTGGACACTTTCTCAACTCATTGACGTACTTCAGTTATCTCTACCCAATACAACTAACCTCTCTATCAATGTTCCTAGCAATAGGATTCTGTCCGCCCGGACACTTTCCAAGAAGTCACAACGGAAGTTCTGTAACAAACAATTTCTACCACGACAGACCTCGAGAGCTGTGCTTTCTGTGCAACTGGACACTTAGAGTCAGTAACGTTCCAGCCACACCACAGCAAAAATGGACGCCACCTTTGTTAAACCAAAGCGTAAGGCAGCGTCCGACGCAAGCCAAAGACTGGTGGACAGTCATTCGCTTGACACACGGAAGTGAAGTCTGCCAGCCCCCCAAATTTCAGAGGCGTCCAGCGAGGGGAACAGCATGCAGAACAAACGCAGACGTGTATCAGGACACGGTGGCAACAACAGCGCTCGAGAGCCGAGCTCCACATCTTCTTCCAATGACTCCAGCGAGTTGGGCCTGGCTTCTCAGCATGCACCAGAGCTTCCTGCCGACGTTAGTTTTGCTGACTCTTCAGTGCAACAGGAGCCTGCAGCTGGATCAGTTCAACCATCAATGCTTTCATCAGACGCAGATGTTGATAGCATGTCGGACTGTAGAGGTAGTCGAGGCGGCATAGCGAAGGATTACTATAAGGTTGATAATGGTTTGAGAACATGTTTGGTTGCGAAATGCAAGTGGAGCCAGAAGGTCGATAAGACATGTTCTCAGACCATTATCAACATGCTGTTCCCCTCGCTGGACGCCTCTGAAATTTGGGGGGCTGGCAGACTTCGCTTCCGTGTGTCAAGCGGATGACTGTCCACCAGTCTTTGGCTTGCGTCGGACGCTGCCTTACGCTTTGGTTTAACAAAGGCGGCGTCCATTTTTGCTGTGGTGTGGCTGGAACGTTACCGACTCTAAGTGTCCAGGTGCACAGAAAGCACAGCTCTCGAGGTCTGTCGTGGTAGAAATTGTTTGTTACAGAACTTCCGTTGTGACTTCTTGGAAAGTGTCCGGGTGGACAGAATCTTATTGCTAGTAACATTGATAGAGATGTTAGTTGTACTTGATAGAGATCACTCAAGTACCGTCAATGAGTTAAGAAAGTGTCCGGGTGGACAGAATCTTATTGCTAGTAACATTGATAGAGAGGTTAGTTGTATTGGGTAGAGATAACTGAAGTACATCAATGAGTTGAGAAATTGTCCAGGTGGACAGAAAATATATGCCTCGATGTCTGTTGTGATGCAAAATTGTTTGATACATACAAAACTTATATTGCGTCTTCTTGGAAAGTGTCCGCGTGGACAGAAAGAACAATAGCTTCGTTTTAGCTTCTCTATCACATTGGGTTTTACTTGGGTCTGATTTTTGACACGAGAAGGGTTTTCCTACTGGACCTGATACCTGACCCAGATCCGACCGGAAAATTTTCCATGAAAACCCGGCAATCGGGTCGGGTACATTTGGTCAATGGACCCGGACCTGACCTGAAAGACCCTAAAACCCGCCGATCCTTAGACCGTGTTGGTAATGTATCTTGTGGGAAGATACTGGCATGGCTTCTTAGCTGTTAATGGAAGGTATGATATAATACTTCCCTAACACAAGCAAGTCTTATACCTATAGTCCTCTACCCAATATTGACAATAATAATATACTAGGGAAGAAAGTGTCTACCCAGGAACAATGACACTCAGTCTCCCAGATTCTGTCCACCCAGACACTTTCTCAACTCCTTGACTGTACTTCAGTGCTCTCTACCCAATACAACTAACCTCTCTATATTACTAGCAATACAATTCTGTCCACGCGGACACTTTCTCAACTCCTGGAAGGTCCTTCAACATATGAAACTCAAAACAGCAATTTATACTTAAAAGATTGGGATATTGATACTTGAAGGCAAACCGACAATCAGCCTTTTTAACGAGCTCCTTCTGCCTATCTTAAAGCTCCATCTCATTTTGCTTCACTGTTTTTGCCGTCTTTGGTGTACAGTTTGGCTGAAAAGTCTTCAGCATGCTGACAAAGGACTTGTTCTCCACAACAATTAAAGCTTGATTGTCTGCAGCAATCCAGTCCAAAATCAACCTCCATGCTGCGTCTGGATTGAACACAAAGTCTTGCTCCTTCTCCAGCAAGCCGAAATTCAATGTCTGTTGTCCCTTGGGGATGGTGTCTGACACTCCAAGCGACCTGGCAATACTTCCATAGTGGTCATTCAGATGCTGGAGAAAGTTTTTGTTGATCCTGTCTTTTCAGTCCATTATCAACCTTATAGTCCTTCGCTATGCCGCCTCAACCACTTCTATAGTCCTTAGTCCTTTTAAAAACCAAGGGCTTCTCCTAGCAGCGGTAGGGTGTTTTAGCTGTACTGTAGCTAGCACAACAGCTCCAGGTTATGTCTCTTTGCCCCGTTGAATGTGGGGTGATGATAAAGCAAAATGGCCTTGTTGCACACAAGTACTCTGTGGCTCCAGAGGCTGACATCTCTCAGAGGAACAGGGTCCAACGGGCTCACAACAAGGATTACATTCTGTTTGGACTGTTGCTGTTTTCCTAGTGGATTGCTGTGTTCGCACTTTAAGTTTCGTGGATTTTCTGCAAATTTTTTGATCTGGGCTGCTGCCTTGCTGTATTGGATTGTGGATTTGTTGGTTGTTGGATTCCGGCTCATCAATTGGTCAATTGGTGAACATACCCTTTGTGTGGTGTCTAAGGATTGGCTGGTTTTCGGGTCTTTCGGTCTTTCAGGTCAGGTTTGGGTCCCCCTACAAAATGTACTGGGTTTTCAGGAAACTTTGTCAGGTCGTGTCCAGGTCGGGGATCGGGTTATGCTTCAGACCCAAGCGAAATCCGATGTGATAAGAAAGCTTATATTGTTCTTTCTGTCGACGCAGACACTTAACAAGACGATGCAATATAAGTTCAAACAATTTCTATCACAACAGACATTGAGACATGTATTTTCTGTCCACCTGGACACTTTCCGACAAAGACGTAATTTATAGTTTGTAACAAACAATTTCTGCCACAACAGACCATGTCGGACTTGTTAAATTCTGTGTATCCTTGAAGGGCTCACCCATTATTGTGCATAATAGGTTTTTTCTCTTGGGCTTGAGAGTTTTTTATGTTATTGCTTGATTTATGTTTTGGGCAGTCATGCTGTTTTATTTTCTTAATTGTCATTTGAAAGTTCTGGTTAGGGTGTGTGAAATTTCTGTGAGGGAATATTTAGTGCGGGTGTGTGAGAGTGGCTGGTTCCTTGAGACAGTGGAACAAACCAAACACACTCACACAACAGGTATAAATAAAGGAGACAGTGGAACAAACCAAACACTCACACACCACAGTCTTCCTGGTTAGGCAATCCCAGCCTTGATTTGTACTAGGCTGTACAAACTCCAATTTACTCAACGCTAAGTCCAGCACTGAGGAAATTATATCGCCTACATACTGATGCAGTAGCAATTGTCAGAAATGGCCCTGCCTCAGCTGACCAGGGCCATCTATCATTCTCATTTGGAGCAACTAACCCCTTTTCTCCACAGATTATGTCCACGCGGCAGTGCTTGGGCACTCTGTTCTGCACTGCCATCAGCTTGTCCATGACTCTCAAGATTGCTTCTTGCTGCGTCTTTGCATGCTCTGTTTTTGGTGCAGGCAAATACATGTTCACCAAACACACTTCTCCGGTTAGCGTTCAGAATCAGAAGACAGAGGAGACGCTTGCACTGGTTAAGCCTGTTCAGCCCGCTCATGCCACCTTTGGGATAGTACTTGCTTACCTCTGTGCGCAGTCATCCGTGAGTACGTTTTTTGTCAACTCCAGCCTTGGTACTTTTCTTCTAACAATGTATACCGAGCCTGGCAGTCTGCTGCTAGTTGGCCTTCCATATCCCCTATTCATTTGGTAATAGGTCACTGCAACCACCATGTTCCAGACGAGGAGCCCATAGCCTACTGGTGCAGTGGTGCCACTCCTGCAACAATTTCCAGGATGGTGCGACTGTTATGGCCGAATTTCTTCTGTCCCTTCTGTTCTTGGGTTAAGAATATTTGGTGTGCCTAATAGATCTACATAAAATCTGGTCACACTCTCCAAATTATCTTTCGAGATGAATCTCAAGATATTCACCAACAATCACAGATTCTCGTATTATTTCGATACTCATGAGAAACTCCTCGGGCACAATGTACGGCCCGCTGCTGTACAGACCACGCGCCTTCTTGCGGGCAAAAGACAGCAGCAGCACTGTCTACCGGCTGATGGAACGGTACAGGCGGCGGCTTGCAGCAGGAAGGCAGCTTCCACAATTGCAACAGCGGCACTACCAAGTAAAGGAAGAACCAGAGCTCATTGTCGGCGGCACACTCAGGATCTTTCAACGTACCAAGGCACCTCACTGCGCTCCCTTTACTAGTGAATTACCGGGGTTGCAGGGACGGAGATTGGGTATTGGTTGGGCACACTTGAGCTCTCTAGGAACGGCTAGGGCACACCGGAAAGGACAAGATAGGCAAAATTGACGGGGGCAAGAGCGCAAGAATTGGATGAGGTGATGGCAATATGCCACGTCGAAGGGGTCGCAGGGGAGGTTCGGCAAGCAGATCTGGTGGATGCAGGGCTGGAGAACAATGCTGGAAACTGCTTCCGTCCCTGGGCGTTAGTTTGGTTGCTGCAGCAGTTGGTGTGTCGTTTCTTTCTGCACTTCAAAACAAATGCGTTTGAAGACCAATGGTGCTCCTCAAATGTTTGACTGAAAATTGTTACATCATCTATGTAAGAAGAAAAGTTTCACTTCTTTATTCATGTTTCCTTATTCACATGGAAAAGATTCATCAAGCACGTTAAAGCTCGTTTCCATGAAACCATGTACTACGTTATGAACAAACCAACAACATCCCTCATCCCAAACATTCTCAGATCCCCGACCTTGTCACACCATTGTGTCTACAAGGACCTTTCTGTTTACCCATTAGACACCAGGAGCTTCCTCCTCCAAATCTCCTCTTTCACTGGGCACTCCTTCCAATCTGACTCGTGGTACCTGGTTCCCTCGACTCACTTACTCATCCCATCTCTCCAGGCTTTGTTCTTGGTTCCATAACAAAGGGCTATAATTATTTCTCATGAAAAGCATAAAAGATTACGCTTCTTTATGAAAGCTCTAAAAATCCAAGAGGTACACGATAGATACGATTTAGGATTTTTTTGGTTTAGTAAAAGCAAAACTTCATATTGGAAAAAGAAAGTTTCCTTTTCGGATAGGCACAGGAATTCTGTAAACGAAACTTCATCCCACACAGCAATGTTCTCCAGACACCACCTATATGTCTCTCTTTGCTAAAAACTCAAAGATCTCATAAATCGTATCTAGCTCCCCCCAAAAAGCAAAACAGAACAAGAACCAATGAACAGCAAATCACAAAACCTCACCAATGGCCTTTCTCCGCATCAGCTCTCCCTCATCCCTCTCCACCCTCTCCCTCTCCATCGCCACCGCCCTCTCCGCTCTCTCCAGTGCCTCCCTCCTCGCGCGCACAGTCGCCTCCGCCATCACAAGCTCCACATCCGGGATCATTGTCGCATCGACCGCGTACGCTGACCCGTGCTGTTGCTGCAGCGGTTGCGGAGGAGGAGGAGGCGGCGGACCCACCACATTCGAAGCCGGTTCCGGGCTCCTCCTTCTCTTCCTCTTCTCCGCGTCCTTGTTATTGTTCTCACTCCCCGTCGGCACATCGTCGTTCCACCTCTCCTCGGCCCCCTTGTCGTCCTCCTCGTCCACGACGCCCGAGGACCCGCCCTGCGGCGCCAGTGCGGCGCGGAAGTCCGCCCTGGGAGCCCAGAACGTGATCGCGCGCCCTCCGGGTCTGTGGACCTTGCAGAAGAGGTGCGCGGTCGTGATCTGGCAGCGCGAGTTTGAGCATCGCGAAGCGGAGGCGAGGGACATGTAGAACTTGTTCAGGCGGTCGATTTGGGATCTGCACCTGTGCGTGGCGTTCTCGGACCCTTTGTTGGACTCGCCAAACATGAAGATGTAGGGCGCTGCGAGCTCCTCGAGGGGTCGGAAGGTATTTGTGAGGGCGATGGGGGAGGTGGAGATCACGATCGGGGTGATGGAGGAGGTTGTGATTGCGGCTGGGTTGGGGTGGGATTGTGAGGACCCGGCGGCGGTGGTTGCGATCTCAAAGACGATGAGCATGGAGCGAATGGGGCGCCGCTGTTTGGAGGTGAAGGCTGGGTTCATCGGGAGGGTGTTGAAGGGGGAGTGTTGTTGGATGTGTTGGTACTGGGCGATCTGGGAGGGTGTCATGGCCGTCGCAAAGGGGGCGGCGGCGGGGGGAACTGCTGCGAGGGAGAAGTCTTCTGGAGGAGGGAGTTTGGATTCGGGGTAGGAGGTTTCAGGGCGTTGTTTTTGGGTGGGGTAATAGGGCTCTGTACCCAGGGGTTGGTGAGCAGGGTAGGGTTGAGGCTGTTGGTATTGCTGCAGCTCTGCGCGTTGGTCAGCGTATGGATTCGGCATTTTCCATTGCGACTCTCGTGGGGATGGGAGTTCGTTCTGCGGGTAGTAGTCATGTTGGTTGCGCTGGAAGCCCGGGTTAGGGTTAGGTCCGTTACCGGAGTACTTCGGGCGCGCCATGAGGTCGTTCGATGTCGTAGGGCAGTAGGGCTGCTGCGGTGCGATGAGGTCCCGGGAGGAGTTCATGTTGAAGGTGTGTGGCGGGAGGGCGGCAGGAAGTGGTTCCCTCACAGAAGCCAGCGAGTGCTGGAAAAGGGAGTCGGCGGCCGGGAAGGGGCGGGACTGAGGTTGAGTGCGCTGAGGGAGGGGGTCGTTCAGGCTCGCCAGCATGGTTGAAATGGAAGGGAGTGTGGGCAGAGTGGTGGAGGTGGTCTGCTGGGGCTGGGGTGCATGGTAGTTGCTGTGAAGTTCAGCTGTTGGAGGAGCGTACGGAAGCGTCGAGTGCCTTGGGTTCGCAGCGACGGGTTTGGGCAGCTCACGGAAGGCGGGAGCAGCAGCAGAGGGATGAGCATTGTTCTGTGGTACGGCTGTGTTGTTGTTGATAAGGTTTAGCCTCTTTCTTCGACGCAGCTCGAGCAGGTCGAGTTCGTGAGCGGCGGTCATATTGATGATGCGACACTGAACCACCGACTTGGGAAGGAGTGATTTTGTGGATGTTTTCCGTGCGATTTGATGCGAATATTTTCTGTCCCACGCTTGTTTTTTGATTTTTACACGCCAGTGGCAGTGTGCGTGGAATACGTGTGCTCATGCAGTGGCTGTGGTGATGAGAATTTGTCACCGGAGGATTGTCTATCACTATTATCTGTTCAAGAATAGAGTGTCGCATATGGGAGAGCACAGAAGCAATAGCACGCTGTGTACGCTCAGACTCGGTGCAAAGCAGCTCCCCCCTTTCTCCCAGAAGTGCAGCTCGAACACGCACCACAATACACTGGCTCATGCAATTGGTACACGCAGCCACACGCTCGTATCCCATGGAACCAGCCACATCGCCTGCCACATGGGATCGCCACGTGCGCGTATATTGTGTCCTTATCTTGTTAATAAGCCTGTTCCGCCGACCCGTGTACCCCTGACCGCATTCTCACTGTGTGGTAGGGCTACTCCGCAACCATGGTTAAGTAGTCCAGCGCAACCGCTGAATGTGTCGCATTCGCCTTTCGAAACTCGCACCACTGAGAAATGCTCGATCGTCCTGTTCGTGCACAATTTGCATTCTTACTATTATATGCCGAAGCATTTTTCATGTTGCCATAACGTGGTGTGCCATGATAATGTCGATCGCAGAGATTATCGCTTCGTATCTCTCACTCGCTGGTTTAATTATGCAATATAATATCGTTTCAGAATCAGTCTCAGGAAGGTGTTAAAGAAAGGTCTGCCGTTTCAAGATGCTGGTGTCAATCCCAGTATAGCCAGCATAGGTGGGTGATGATTTTAACGGACGCCGAACCGTTGTTAACATTGTCTAAAGTTCACCACGATTTGGTGACCTGTGTATTAGTTACCAGTACCACCATGTCGCAAAGATGCTAAAATCCAAAAATCTGGGAGACCAAATATTCTCTTCATTCACAGATCAAATGACGTGTGCGCATACAGGTCCAATTCGGGCCGGTGGGGGTTCGGGCGAGGGTGGCGCGGGTGGCGGGCACAAAGTTAGTGGGGTCGTTGGATGATGACCTTTTTTGCATATATTCGCTGTGCAGAACGGAAGAAAGAATAGAACGAACATAGAAGTGGGAATACAACACATCCAAAATAACGAGCACAAGGGCAAAAAACGAGGCACTTTTTTTCTCTCACACTCCCAAAATTTCCATTTCACTCTGACAATTTTAGTTTGCCTTCCTGGCCTTCTCTGCCTTCCAGGCTTTGATCGACGAGTCGACCTGCTTCTGGAGCTTGGCCTTCAAGTCCGGTCGAAAACCAAACTGGAACAAGATGTGGACCCATACAAAGAACGGCGCGAGGACAAGCGACTGGAACAGGTTGTCCAACAACGCAGGCGCACGGCCTTCATGCACACCGTGGCCGTAGAACTGCATGATCCAGCTCAACTGCAAAAAAAAAAAAGAGATGAGTGTGAACACAGTCGAAATATTTCAAAGGTTGGTCAAATTACAATGTGGATTCCGACGGAGATGGGGATGGCCTCGGCGACGTTCTGGTTGAAGAGGTGCGAGGTGTACAAGAGCGTGGCGGCGAAGGGGACGTACGACAATCCCGCCTCAGTGTTCAGCGAGATGTAGTAGAGGTTGAAAAGGGAGAGGCCGACCACGGCGCCGTCGACGGGGCCAACTGGGATGTTGTGGAACTAAACACCGAGCAATTTAGAAATGGAAAAAGGTGCAACAGAGTCTTGAAAACGAAAGCCACTCACCCAGACGAGAGCGGTCCACAGAATGGTGGGGACGAAAACGGTGTGGATGGCCTTGTTGCTACACAATGATTCAGTGAAGAATGTTAAGATAGGAATGGGCCTGAAAGCCTCTGACGAGACTGTTTACTCACGTCTTGTCATTGTGGTCTGCAGATGGATAAATGCGTTAGATGCGGAAGTGCAAGTATGCGCTTGTTTCTTTCTACTCACAAGAGCCGTAGAAGCCCAGCTGCTTCTCAAAGTCAAAGATCGACATATTTGGGACGGGGAAGTGGGTCCGGGAATGAATTGCTAATAGCCATTAGGAGACAGCTGGCTTAAATTTTGACTGCCGATGGGCAATGACGTCAGGACGGTGGTCACGCTGACACAGTTGGAGTGAGAACAATTTGGAGATTGATGGGCTACCACAATTAGTTTTGAAGAAGGCAGATTGAATCTAGACTTATATAACATTACACTTCAGATGATCAGGTCTGCTAAGCATCCAGAAAACAATTTAAATAATTATGCGCCCGCAGCATCATAATTGCCCAGATACAGGAACTGTCCAGCCGCTGCGGCAACCAACACCAAGTAAATCGGCGTGTTCCGATCTTTAAATGTGTAAAGTGCATAGAGTGACACTACGTACAAGATCGCAGTCAATCCCACCTCGACAATGACATCCACTGTCACCGCAGTCACGGCTGCACCGAAAGCCGGTGTGACTGAGGTGTACAGCACCCCACGCGCGATTTCGAGGGCTGTGGTGAGTATCAGACCGATCACGGCTGCTGTGATTCCGTCCAGAACGGACGAGACGGAGTGGATGGTCGTGAGCTTCTCAAACAAAGAGTGTCCTAAGGGAAACCATGAGGGTGTGATATTCCTGACAAGATTAAGGTGCTTCCATACCAATGATTGTAAATGCAAAGCAAGGTGTGAACATCCCAATTGTGCAGACAATTGCGCCGAGGAACCCGTAGCCGACGTTTGTTCCAACCAAGCTCGCAGGGCCCGGCGGATCAAGACTCTTGAGTCCACCTAGATACCCCACAAATGTCGAAAATATGACCTAACAAGACGTTAGCTCGCAGATTCACGCACGTCATATGATCGCAACTCACCAACGGTGCGGGGAGCACATTTCCAATTGCAATTCCATCCAAAAACTGCTGCTGCGTCATCCAACCTCCCAGCACAACCGCCTCCTGCAACACAAATGGGATCGCAGTGTATGCCCCTCCGAAAGTCACGAGTCCCCCAAGCAACCCCAACGCAAACAGCCTCCCTGGTGACGGCTCCCTCACAACTCCGAGCGACAGCGAGCTTGCCGGCGGCAAGCCCTTCAGACCAACATAGATCCCGATCCCGACATACTCCAATCCCAGCACAACCGCCAACGCGGCCCACCTTAACTTCGGCTTCGCTTTCATAAACGCCCCGTACGCGATCCCCGCCACCACGAGCGTAATAAAAAAGTTGATCCTCAGGGCCGTGTTCACGACCGCCGTGAACGCAAGCAGCCCCAACGCAGGCTCGTAGCGCTTCTCCCTCCCGTCCTCGGAATGCGTGAACAGCGCGTGCTCGGACAGCTTGTGCACGGCTCTGAGGACCATGGCCGCCACGACGGGCTGGAGACCCTTGAAACTCGCCAGCACAAACTCGTTCCTGAAGCCCGAGAGCGTGTATACGTACGCGCAGAGGAGCATGAGGACAAAGCCGGGGAGGATGAACGCCATTCCTGCGACGACGGCGCCGAGACGGCCGCGGGCGAGGTAGCCAAAGTAGCAGCAGAGCTCGGCTGCTTCGGGACCCGGGAGGACCTGGTACACAGCGTAGACGCGGTTGAAGCGCGCGGGGGTGATCCAGCGCTGGCGAGTCACGAGGACCTCGCGGATGTGGGCGATTTGGGAGACTGGCCCGCCCCATGCGAGGAGTCCAAAGTTCTGAGAAAATGACGTTGGAAAATGTTTGTCAGAAGGTGGACATTGATATATTACCAGGAACAAGCGAAAGAGCTGGAGGAACGTGAGGTCGGGAATCCGGTAATCTTTTGCTGTCGCGGACTCGACGTCGATGTCCGTCTCGGGATCGGTACGATTCAGAGGAAGGTCTGGTTCGTTCGAGAGACCTGCATTGGGAGTCCGCTCCTCGTCTACGGTTTCGACGCCCAGCGACCCGCTTCTCGACGGCATGGTGTTCGTCATGATGGGCAGTTCAATCCGAGCTTGACGCCTGTTTTTCTTATTTACAATGGTCGCTACAACCACAATCTACAGCTGCGCCAGTCGACACGACGCGTTCGTTGCCCCCAATCACGCAATATCAGATATCAGACCTACATCTACAAAAAGAACCTGGGTAGTCAGGACGAAGACCTCCAAATGAAGGAAGTTCAGGTATATTCCAATCATGACCATGCCCATCAACTTCGTTTCTTACGTGTTCAACAAACATTCAGTCGTGAAGTTTCGGAGGCACGGAATTGTTCCACTCCAATATCCACTAGACAAACACCTCTTCGAACCAAACAATAATGTGAATGCGACAAATCCGTCGAACAAAGCTGCTTTGCACGATGTAAACCAGTGGAATACCATTTGGATCACCGATATAATATATTTCTCGTAGAAATACACAAGCTTAAGATACCTTTAAGATCACCAGTGAATTTCTTTCTCATAGCAATATGTTCCGCTGCGTAATCTCTCAGTCCGGGAATCGAACCCGGGTCTTCTCCGTGACAGGGAGAGATACTAGCCACTATACTAACTGAGTTGAAGAAAACTTCTTTCTAGGGGAGTACCGTTGCCATTTGTTTTTGTTTTGAAGTCTCTGTTTGATTTTTGTTCTTCCAGAGTGGTTGTTGCAAATTGTTTTTCAGATGCTTTTGATTTGTTTAGAGGTTTGTTTCAAGGTTCTGTTCTCAGTCCACTTCTCTATATCACTTTTCTTGATCCTCTACCTGGGCTCCTCCGACCATTTGCCCCACCTATAACACTCTTTCATCCTGCCAAACCACGATATAATTCTTTTTTATTTGCAGATGATTTGGCCTTGTTTGCAATTACTTTGGATGCTATGCAGGTTCTTCTCTCTGTTTGTGACCAGTTTGCCCAAGCTCGTGGTTTTTCTTTTGCTCCTTTGAAGTCTGTGATTCTCACAAAAATTCCTATTCCTGCTCATTCGCCTTTGCTTCTTCATGGTCAACCTCTGCCTGTCAAGCCTTCATTTCGTTATCTGGGTTGCTTTTTTGGAGATACTGGATTTGATGTTTCACTGACTATTTCCCATCGACTTGCCAAAGCGCGCGCAGCTTCTTTTGCTTTGCTTTCTTTTTCAAGGATGTTTGGTTCTCATTCTCTGGTTGTGGTTCGTCATTTGTTTTTGTCTTTTATTCGACCTACGCTTGAATTTGGTTTATTTTATTCTTCCCTCTGTTGCTGTTTGCAAACCAGTTCGGACTTTTATTCACCAATGTTTGTGTCGATTTCTTCGCCTTTCATTTTCCACTTCAATTGCTGGGGTTTTACTGTTTTTTAAGTTTCCTGACCTTCAGTTTCGGCTTCAATATCTGCAGTTTCAGATGTTTCAACGTTGGCTGGATGATGATGCCCCTGATATGGTTCACTCTATGTTGTCATTCTTTCTTCACCAGGGAAAGCACTTTCGTTGTTCTCCTGTCCCTTTCAACAATCACTTCCTCTTCCTGGCTGCAAATGTTGTAGTTCCCAAACCTTCTGATGTTATCGCAAATCACTTTCACCAAGTAGCCTCATCTGCCTATGGTTCTATAGCTGCTAGCTTTGCTCCCCTTGCATCTGCACACCCTCATGCGCTAGCAATTGCTCCTCCATGCTTCCCTATTTCGTCAATCTTGAGGCTTCTGCAGTATCGCCTTGGACGTTTGTTTTATCACCCCCGCAAGCAGTGTTGTCACTGCCGCACTGCAACTCTCTCTAGATCTCATGTTTCAGAATGTTTGCGTCTTGACCTATTGTTGCCTCCTGTTCCTGTTCCTGTTTTACAACTTCCGCTTGACGTTGCAATTGATGGCCTTCGTCCACTTCGCATTGTCAACCCAGTGAATCTTGCACCGTGGTATCTAGTTTTTCGTTGTCTCCATAAGATTTGGCTTCACTGTATGGGTCTGCCATTAGAAGTTTCTCCTCCAGACTCCCTCTTTGGCCCTGCATTTGTGGATCTTTAACGTTTTCTTTTCTCATTATTTATTACTCACCTGTTTTTTTGGCACCTTAGCAGTATCTGACGGGTAGCCACAGGTTTGAGTTTACATTCTCTGTTTTGCTTTGTTGGTTTTCCTTATGCTGCGCGCGCTTCCCTATGTGCTGGTCCATGACCATCTTGTAAGGCACTTTGGGTGTTGTTTTTTGTTATGCATTGTATGTGCAAAATAAATAATAATATTGTTAAAAAAAAAAAAAAAAAAAAAAAAAAAAAAAAACTAGCCCTAGGACCTCATAGTGCCTCAGTCGGTACGAATGCGACTTTTCGAAGCTAAACTCCGCGGTTCGAATCCTATAGGGGACTGGATTCGAATTTCCTACGAAATATATCTCTCGCAATATCGTGTCACGTGCAAGTACCGCGCCACACCTCCTTCGATTCGCCATTGCCTTCGCTCCTCTTTCCTACGGCTCGCACGGCTCCCCAAGTACTGAAGATTCCAAATCTTGGTTGAAGTACACGTGGGTGCCATGTACTGATTAAGCATTGTCAATACATGTTATAACATTCAAAAAAAAAAAAAAAATTTCCCCGGTTTATAATAATCTTCTTTAGTTGTATTATTGTTATGCATTGTATGTGCAAAATAAATTAATAATACTTTTAAAAAATACCAAAAAATTCGCCTGCTTTTTTGTAGGCCATTCTTGTTCTTCGTGCACCTAACCGTATGTGGTCAAAGTTTTGTCTCCCACTCCTGACTTTATCTCATCTGCTTTTGTTAATTTGGATATGCCTTAGTGTTATGAAACATTTTACTTTTCCTATGGCTCGCACGGCTCCCCATGTGCTGCAAATTTACGTGTATTTTACACTTGTATTTGGACTTTGCACCAGCAGGTGATATGTATTGGTTGAAAAATAATACATATTATGAAGTACTAAAAAGGTCCTTCAATTTCCGATCTTGACCTACCTCAGCTCTCCTGCTGTACCTCACGTGCCGGAGCCCCACCCTTGCAGCTATTATGGTCACTTCTGTTCCTCTCTCTCCTAGGCACTTCTCTTCAGTCCCTCTCTCTCCTGCCACTCTCTTCTCCTCTCTCTGCACCAGATGGGTTACTCAGCAGATCATCATTTGACCAATGCACTTTGGTGCCTCCTGCCACCTGATCTACCCTCTGCTTTGCCCTACCTGCGCTATGATAGCAACTCCTTGCGCACTCTGGCTACCTTGCCTCCTTCAGCAGCTTCCCCAAATGCTTCACCTCCTGCCGCCACTGCTCTTCCTTGTGTAGCCCAAGCAGCTTCACTGAGCTACTTTCAGCCACAGACCCTTGCAGTGCCCCTGATGGCTTAATTATGGACCCTGATGATGTCATCACTGATGAGCTCATTTCTTTTCTGAATCCTCATGCTAACCCTGATGTTGGCTATTCGATTCTCCTTCTGTGTGTCCTGGCGATCAGCCTGGCATTTCCCCAACCTTTAATGAGGTGGCTTGCCAGACTTTGTGAAAAGCCACGAGCTTGGGCAAAGTGTTCACAAACAGAGAGAAGAACCCATAGGTGATGCTTCAGGTATCAGCTCAAACGAGGCAAGGATTGTGCTTCTCTAAGTTCGGCTCTTGGAAATACTGATGAGCCCCTTGAAAGATATGCTGCTCACTTTGAAGCCTGTAACTGCCACTGAATCCTGCTCACTTGTTCCTGTTGATCAGAATTCCTCCTTCCAGATGCAAACCTCTATCAAAATCCTCAAATGTGACAAAGCTAGTGCTTCTGATGATATGAATGCTGATCTGTTGACTGCTGCACTGGCACTCTTAGCTATTGAGAAGTGAAGTTAGATAAGTATTCACTGGTTGACAGGGAGGATACCAATCGCTTGAGTTCTGCTGTATTGTATAATGTTGAATTGCATACTGGTCATGACACTGCGATACAGGCTCCCCCACAGGATATGGTTGTTTTGGCTCTTCCTTCAAATAATCTATCTTGTGTCTCTCCTAGACAATGCCACATCTGATACCACTGAATTGCTTCAATTGTTTGATTGAAGGTGTAGTTCAGAAATTATCAAGACTGTCATACATATTTAGTTATATGAAGATAGTTTGTTGTTCTAGTGTGGTTTCACTGGTTTGATGATGTAAGAAGTATTAACCAGATTATTAGCTTAAGTGGTATTACTGATCACAGTAATTTAGACGAGTTACGCATATATCCACCATCATTACTGCATTCATGACGAATCTTTTGGTGAATCTGGTATACTCCATTGTGACATGGTTGAATATGTCCAGTCTACCTGTGATGTTGTTAACGTCACTGTAATAGAGTCCAGTAACTTGTAATATCCACAATTAATATCATTGGTAATATCTCTGTAACAATCATAACTGATGGGACCTTTGCTCCGGCATGAGACATTCCAGACATCTCCAGTTTATCAGAAATGAAGAAAGTGTGACCATACATTCATGTAATCTAACACACCGTCCCAGTCCTTTAACAATGTATATTGGACTTGGTTGGTACTGGATAGACGAGGCATCATAATCGGATTGGAAACAGTTTAGTTTCCTTTGAGAAGATGTGGTGGAGGTTAAATGTGGGATGTTCTAGTTTGAGGTACAAAACCCAGTCGAAGTGTGCAGAGGTTCATTTTCCGAGCAGCCAGCGTTTTGAGCATCGATCAAACATCGAGCCTGGCCGAGTGTTGCGCTTTTTGTGTCAGAGAGGGTGTATTCTATGATGCGTATTTCCGTAGTTCAAAACTTGTGCCACCAAGCTAACAACTGTATTTCAAAACAACTTTCTTTCAATCAACCGGCACCCCCATTGAACAAAATCAAGATTCTTTTATGAGATTCTTCCCTTACGAGACATCTGTCTCGCCTTTTCCTGCTCTTCAAAAAACTGCTCTTCATGGATGGTCATTCCTTGCTCTTCCGCCATTAGGCGAGTAAGATCAATCGGAAACCCGAACGTATCATACAGTCGCCACACATCCATTCCGCTCAGAATATTTGAGCCTTCCTCCCTCGTGCGCTTAAGAACTGTTTCAAAAAGCTTCTCACCACGATCAAGGGTCTTTGAGAATAGCCGCTCCTCCTTATTCAGTATCGACTTGACCTCGTCGACATGCTCTGTGATTTCTGGGAAATACGGACCCTGATTAAAGATCAGTACAATGTGAAGAATATTCCATAGATTATTTACCATCTGCTCGACCAAAGTGTCAACGAGCGAAGAAATGAAGCTTCCGATCGGAACGTTGAACTTCTTCCGCACGTATCTCACACCGCGTCGAAGGATCCGTCGAAGAACATAGCCCCGTCCCTCGTTAGACGGAATCACGCCATCGCTGATCGCGAACGTTAATGTGCGGATGTGATCCGCGACCACGCGGTACGCAGTATCGATCCCATCTACATCCTCGACTCCGAGCTTGCCTTCATAAGGTCTGACCCCCGCCGAGACACGAATCGCTTCCAAGATCGGCGTGAACACGTCGGTGTCGTAGTTCGAGCTCTTGTTCTGCAACACGGATACCATGCGCTCGAAGCCCATCCCTGTATCGACATGCTTCTGCGGAAGAGGCTGGATCGGACCGTTGGGTTGACGGTTGTATTCCATGAATACAAGATTCCAGATCTCGAGAACGTTGGGATCATCCTGATTGACAAGGTGGGATGCATCGCGACCACCGATCCGGTCAAAGTGAATCTCGCTAGATCCTCCACATGGTCCTTGATCACCCATCTCTGTAAATAGGATCTGTTCAGGAGAATAGAGAAATGTAGAAACGAAAAAGCTCACCCCAAAAATTGTCTCGCGCACCAAACGGAAGCAAACGGGACGGATCAACTCCAACAGTCAGCCAGATGTCCCGCGCTTCGGTGTCCGGGCCGAGACCGAGCTGCTCATCACCGCCAAAGTAGGTGATGTAAATTCTTTCCTCAGGAAGCTTATAGACTTTTGTAAGCAGCTCCCACGCCATCGAAATAGCTTCCTTCTAAACAAGTCGACAACTTCTGAGTGTGCGTCAGTTCACGTGCTTTTGTGTACAACCTTGAAGTAGTCTCCAAAAGACCAGTTACCCAACATCTCAAAGAATGTGTGATGATATGTGTCCTTTCCGACATCGTCCAAATCATTATGCTTCCCGCCTAAGACGGCAATGAGACTAAGCCAAAAATCATCTCCAGTGCAGCACCAACCTGCGCGTATGCACTTTTGAGTATTGGTCGCGCGCGAGAGTTTCGCCATGTCGGAGCTAGGATCGACGGACCCCAAGAAAATTGGCTTGAACTGCGAAAGAGCAATAGTGTCTGTACAGTCAAGCGGTTATCTCGAAAATTCTCACTCACCTGAGCCATACCCGCAACCGTGAAAAGGATGGTAGGATCATCTTGAGGCACGACGAGCGACGATTTTACCCGAGTGTGTCCATGCTTTTCTTCAAAGTAGTTGATGTATGTCTCACGAACGCGATTGGATGGCCATTGCTCTTCTGTTGCCATTTTGTTGCACTTGTGATTCCACCTTCGAGGCCACACCGACTTTAAATGTAAAACAAGAGGAAACTCTTATGTAAGAACATTTTCGACAACCATGTTTTTGGTTTGTGATGAATCATGAAAATTTCACACTGTGCCACCCACGATAAAAAACAATCACTAGCAAATCAAATACCAAATGAATCAACGATGTAATCTGACTGGGAGGGATATTTACTGCAACATTATGAAATGGTGACAGAGGTTCTATGTTTTTCTTGCGCTTAACGCATGTTTATAAGCGAGTGGGTTCGATTAGTTTTCCCAAATTGCTATATATTTGAAGTCTAAAGGTCAGCAAGTATTATCTCCGTCCGTTTGCTCCATTGTCTGCATCAAAGAGCACCTCTCCGTTCTTCAATAGCCCATCAGTCGCTTGCATCCCCTTTTCGAAATCTTCTCTGGTGGACGCGAGTGCGTTGTCCTTATAACTGTCCGCTGCGCTCAATGGCAGTATCGATGTACGCTGCGATGCCATCGACTCAGCCTTTTGCCTGTTCTTTGCGATCGTGTAAGCAATGCCTGCGAAGAATGCTACAAACGTAGTAGTGTTTGACATGATTGGTTTTTGATGTCACTTTAAGTGAGATTACCAATCAAAACGCTGGAAACACTTCCGAAAGTGATAGGCGCATCGAAGAACACCATCCCGGCAACAGCGATTGGCAACTTGTTAAGGGCACCCACCATACTGGAAAGAGGAGATAAATATCAGATTCCATTCAGAAATCTAATTTTTTGCGCTCACCTATATGTGGTCGAAGACGTCACACGAACACACCAGGTACTTCCGTAACTAATCGCGAACCCAGAAATTCCACTGACCGCAATACCTGTCAACAGCGCCGTTAATCCCGCTCCCCCCTCATCATTCTCGGCTGAGTATCGCTTCCGGATGATCGCAAATTCCCTCCCTTCAGTCAACAGGCTCGCGAACAACAGGATCGGGATCGAGAGAAGGTTGTTATAGAACACCGTGTCGAAATCCTTGAAGCCGACCTCTTTGATCTTCCATCGGATGATGAGGGCGTTGAATGCCGATGCGAAGCAGTTGGCGACCATCCAGCCGTAACTCACGGTGAATGGGACGGTGTCGGCACCGTCTTTGTAGATCTTACCGGCGCTTATGTCGGCCCACCCTGCAAAAAATGAAGGGCGTGAAATTTAACTGTGGAGAGAAACGAGCTTCTTTTTTGCCCATACCAGCGATGAGGGAGGAGGTCACCATCAAGCAGAACGAACCGAAAATGAGCGGTGTCACTGGTGCCCCCCCGAAATACAGAAGCTCGCCGTACGCGATCAGGATAATGGTGAGGTTTTTGAAGATGGTGAAGACTGGGATTGAGAGGTACTGGAGTGCTTTTGATCCGGTGTAAATCATAGCAACCAATGCCAACGAAACAATAAACCCTGTGTAAGATCCATGCATAAGTGCCTTAAAGTTTTCTCCGCGATATTTCTAAATTCATACATTGACGAGCCGCGGAGTTGCGATATGGTCTTCGAGTGACGAGACCAAACTTTACGAAAACTTCCAAAAGAATGACTGCGACGAGTGACTGTCATATTCGGAAACAAAACCCCCTTTAATGAACGAGTAGCAACGGCGATTGTGGTCGACTCACCTGAATGCAGAGGAGCATGAAGTTCATTCTAAACTTGAAGTTGTCGAGAACTAGCTTGTTCGTGACGGTCATGAGGATGGATGACATGCAGTAGGCGATGATGGCCGCCAACGAGTTATTCATAACTCCTTCGGACGACATGGCTGAGGACTTGGTGTGTCAAGGTCAAACTGAGGAACGGGAACGTTTCGACTGGATAAACTGCGACGCGCAATGCGACAGGCTCGGCAGATGCGAGTGGGATTCCGTGACAGCTAAATAAGTTTCAGCGAACGGCACCGGAACGGAACGCAGATGAATCTTGATGCACCAGTGCAGGTCGCGGTTTCCAGGTGTTCGAACGCGTTTCTGGCTGGAGCGAAAAATTTGAGCATTTACAAACTTATTCGCATTCCGCCGAACGCGCAATGAGAGCATCAGCGGCTTGAATGGGAGACATTGGAAGGTCCGAAAGTGACCAGGTTCTTGTTAGATACGTTGAATGCACCGTATTTTGTCGGTGGCATCGTGGAGCGCAGATTTTGTCGAAGATGATGAGGAGATCGACGGTTGGGAAGGGGGGGGTGTGAAGTGTGAAGCGAACGACAATGGATGAATTTTGTCAAAGTACGAGATGCTGAGAGAACAGCAACGACAAACTAACCCTTCTGATAAAGTAGACATCTCTCGTTACGTGCTATCGCATCTCTCGTTACGTGCTATCGCATGGCGAAAGCCGATTGTGGTTGCCATCATGGAAATCACCACCCATCAACACTTTGAAAAGTTGATTCAAAAAGTCAGATTAGAGCGCCATTCCAAAGTAACAAGATCAAACCTCCCCCAGGAGCGAGCTCCTCCTAGACGAATCGCTCCTAACCCTTACAAACTGCTAGCTTTTCAGCACATCACATCCAAACGATCCCAGACAGCGGGTCCGTATGTCCCTGAAGCATAAAGGTGCTCACACCCAGAGCATGATCCCAGATCGATAGTCCCACATCCATGAGTGTAAATACAGTTGTGCTAATAACTGTATCTTTCGTTGTGATCAAGGTCCACAGCACCAGTGATTGGGAGACACTCAAAATGCGTAGCAAGCTGGCACCTTTCTTGACACCTGGCCCGTCGGTGCGTACATGCTGAGACAACGTTCCGATCTTCCCCATGCTTAAAAAAGTATATTCGATCTGTTATCAAATTTCTTCTGCGCACCGCCACGTCTTTCTGGCGAAGAACTTTCGGCTTGAAAAAGCGAAGGAAGAACGCGATCATGCCCACACACAAGGATAACCAAATGACTCGGCCCATTGTCGTACGGACGGAACCGCTCACTCGCGAAGCGTATGTGTTGAAACACCTCGCGATTGTGCACACAGTTGCTTATCTTTCCATATCGCAGGTTCGCTGAGTTTGGCCATGTCATCGAAGCTGGAGGTGCAGGCGGCGCATCTGCAAACCAAGGGTATTTCAGAATTGAAGTTTCAAACTTTCAATGCATCTCATATTCTCGTTTATCTTACAGGACCGCAACTCGGTTCAACTTCCTTGCACCTCTTGTAAGTGTTTCAAATAAGTTTGATGTTTTGAGCCTTATCGTGATGTCTAGGTCAATCTGAGAGCACGGAGAGACACATCGAATTCGTTCAACGAATTCCCCACAGATCGCCTCCGCGATCCTCCAGCGCGTGAAAACGTCTGCGTTTTCAAAGTGCGGCCGCGAAGCATGCCTTTCCAAGTCAAGTATGTCATGATTCATGATACCGCTCTCGTTGTTTTCGCTTGGCAGAATCTTATGAATTACTTATTCAGACTCCTCGAGCGACACAAGTACTCCACCCAGCTCTTCTGCCCGATGGGCGCCGACCCAACGTTCCGCTACCTCGTCATCGTCTCCAAAGCCATCCCATACTCACCCCAACACAACACGACATTCTACCCGCCCGACCCGCACTCGATCCGCGCCTTCATCGCGACCGCAAACCAAGCTATTTCGTACCACCCGGGCACATGGCACCACCCGCTGATTAGTCTCGGCTCTGCAAATTCGTCTGCGTCGGGTGCGGAAGCCTTGCAGGATTTCCTGTGCATTGTTTTTGAGCGGAGAGTCAACCAGGCTCTGGACGACGAGGACACGGAGGAGATTTTCTTTGTGGAGCCGGGGATGGAGGACGACGATGGGATTTTGGTTTACTCTGACGAGAAGGAGGAGAAGGGGGTTTTATTGTTGGAAATGGCGAAACTCTAATGGTTACATCTACGAATAGTTCATTCTCATTTTTAATATTATTTACTTGCATTCATGGTTCGATGGATTCACATGACAGTTGAAGTAAACTTCACGTAAATGTTTTGGAGTTTCCGATTCGATTGGCGATTGGGTCAAAGATATCAGAGCACTGGCACGTTTTGGAAAGCACAAAGTAACATGTCATTGTCCCAGCAACAACTGCTCAGAAATCCAGGCACCATACGCTGACAATAAAACGAAACGTAGTGATAGCACTCACTCAACTAGCCTAGTCCCCAAAAATCCCCCCTTCCTTCTCACTTATTTCAGCAGCCTGGAAAGAATGTCGAAGACGGCTGAGACAAATGCAAACCTGTCAGTTGCCATGAATCAGGAGAACTGCCGAAAGTTACCTCCACCGACAACGACGAACACGATGAAGCCCAAGAGAATAGGCCCGACGGGATACTTTTGCTTCTCAGGTTTCTGGAACGGGGGATGATGTATCAAGAGTAGAAACGAAACATACATCACTAGAATAAAAAACATTACCAGGGTAGATTTGACATTTCCGCGCTTGTGGATGTTCTCAGCGTAGATCTGGTTTCGCTGCCGGATAGCTGGAGAAGAAGCCTAACGTGGAATATCAGCATTTTTAACAAGAATCAACAACTCCAACCATTTATTTGATGAATCAAAAATTGGAACCACGTGTCAGCCACTTATTGCCCTAGCTGCTGGTCATTTTGATATTTTTTAAGAATTGCTATTTTATGTTTAGCTACTATGTTAGCACTACTGAATAGTAATCTCACAATTAAACACATTCCATGTTATTCTCCGTTTTAAAAGCGTCACAAAACGCGCTCGTGTCGCGTCTCCTCCCCAACTCTAATCTCCTTAACATATGTGAGTTGGCCAAACCTTTTCAACTTTTGTAGCTGGAGATATGTAAACCACTTTTTGATGGTGGCTCCCGATCGTCTTGATACCGCCCGTCTCTCTTTCCCCTCGTCTTGAACACTTTCAACTTGCCGCTAGTTTGTACAACCTGTTCGTGCGGACCTGAATTCAACAACCTACCCAGCAATGGAGGACCCGAACATCCCGCCTCCTTCGCCCACCGTTTTCAACGGCACTCTTCCCTTAATCACCTCTGCGCCAATCGCCAATTCAACTTCGAACGGGACCTGGGTTTCGAACTACACCACAACAATCGAATCTGTCCAACAGACAACATACCTCGGTGCCGCGCTCCCAAGCGGTACGTCCACCGCGCAAGGCAATGACATCGCGGCTTTCATACAGTCACCCCAGGGCACACTGACGCTCACGATCGGCGGAGCGGTGCTGCTGGTCGCATTCGTATGGCTGTTGTGCTGGGGCGTGGTCCTGGTCAATCGGAGGAAGCGAGCCCGCGCGGACTCAAAAAAAGACAAAGGTTTGAGTGCGGCGCTTTTGGACGAAGAGGCGGGAGGTGCGAAGACACTCGATGGAGACGAAAGTGGTGGTGCTGGCGGAGGTGCTGACGACGGAGGGAATATTTGGGCGGAACCGGCGATGCAAACCACCCAGCCGGTTTATTTTTACCCTGAGGCCGCAGCCACGGCTGGAACCTTCGTGATGGCCGCCGACACTCAGACGTACGATCCGAACCAGCCTTTTGTCGCCACCACTGCAATGGTCCCGGTGACCATCTATCAACAGTACGGTGGCCCAGCGACAGCCGTTTACGATCCACAACCCGTCGTATACGATCCCAATATGTCGCCCTACGCCCAGCATCAAGGGATCTACCATAACGCACAGTATTACACAGTCGCAGCACAGTCGCCCCCTCAACAGTACGTCGCAATGCAGTCCCCGCAACCGTACCCCGTCGCTCCAACGACCTACATCCCTATGCCCACCCAAAGCATCTCTGACGCCGGAACCGTCGTTGCAGCGACGCCCCCTGCGCCTGGATCGCAGACCACCACCCCAGACGGCACGACCATTGCTGGCAACACCTCCGACCCTTCCGTCTCCGCCGCCGGGATCACCGTGTCCGGGAACAGCAGCATCACGCCAAGCACCGCCGCCGTCGCCGAACGTCGCGCCTCGCGCACAAACCCGGGCATGAAGATCCCGGGACTCACGATCCCAGTCTACAGCGCCGCGCCCGCAACCGAGCTCGTTGACCCGAACTCGATCACACCGCCCGACACAAACTCCCAACGCCACGCGTCGCTCTACACCACAACCCTCGCCTCCGAGAGCCGCCAGCGCATGGCCTCCAGATCCCGACTCCACGACCACAACAACAGTGACGCCGACACGCCGGGCGCAGCGACGAGCCACGACGCGGTGTCGAGTCTCATGAGGGTATACGATAACATGACTTCCGTCGCGGGTGAGTCGGTCCGCGAACCGACGCTGACGCCGCCCCCGTCGAGCACGGCCACGCCGCCGTCGAACGAGCAAGTTAGCTCGGCGATGGAGGGGACGAGCTGCTTTGAGGATACGGTCGGTGCGACGAGGGCGAGCTCGCCGGCTTCCGAGGGCGACAATAACCCTCCCTCGGAGACGTCGAGGGATCCGACGCCGACGCCCGCTGCGAATGCGAATGCGACGGAGTGGAAGGAGCCGAGTCCGGGGGTGAGGAGAGGTGGGTGGGGCATGCCGTTCTTGCCAAAGTAATTTTTAGTTTTTTTGATGATTTGGAGAGTTGTAATGTTTTTGATCCGCAAGGAACTTCTGTTGGTTCCGGTGACATTTCATTCCGTATTTGCTTCAAACTTTTTCTCGGCGCAGGTTAGTCGTTCTGTTCTTGGAAGTTTGGGGAGCACGATTCGTTCAATGACGACTTTTTCTTATTCCGTATTTGCTGTCATTTGCTGCTTCACATACTCTTCTTTTAATTGGATTTGGTTTTCTCGATGTGGTTCGACCATGCTGCATTCCATCGGGAAGCTCAGAGGCACCAAGTTGATTTTTGCAAGACCAGTCCTTCCCATATTTTTTATCCCAGTCCTTACCTATATATTTTTATCCCTGTGCGTTCACATATATTTCTTATTCGCATGTTTTTTTTCTGTTGATAGATCGCAGACTGCTGTTTTTCTTAATCTGAAAATTAGTTTCGGAGCCTGACAAGTTTCTGTTGAGGGGAAAAAGTTCATAGCTATTAATACCACACCATAAACGCAAAGGTTTTTGATGAGTAGACGACAATGCCGCTGTCATATCAAATGCGCATGTCGGAATTTGCGCTCAGAAAGATTACAGAGAGTTCGTCAACAAGCGTTCTCATGCAACCAAGAAACCAGCAAAACCAGTCTTCTCCCTGATCGCAACAGAGTTGTAACAAAACCAATTGTTCTAGCTCTGACGAAATTTGGAATTCAGATCAAATCACTTATCGCGAAGAACATCCGTTCATTTCGTCCTTGCCCAGCCTGCGCTTGAAAGAATTCACAACCGATCTCTAATACAACCAAATGCACGACTGAATTGTCAATTCAGGCTCACCAAACTTGATCCACCATGACACTACTTCAGGACAGGATGACCAAAACGCGCCCCGCTATCTGCAGCAAACGAGCTGTATTTCAACTCAAGCTCGCTGTTTCTCCACCACTCCAAAAGATGAACATGACCGGCTGCACTAGCACTGTCCATCGCACTTTCAGAATACTCTAACTTGAGCCCGCTGGACGTCCACCATAGCACCTTAACATGGCCCCTCGCACTCGCACTGTCTATAGACCACTTGCTTGTAACTTAGTAGCAGGCCGCTGCTTTCCACCACTGCAACACATCCATCTTCCCATTCCAGCTCGCCCCTTTGATTATGGACGGGTAGTGAAGCGCCAACCGCAGCCCGCTGCTTTTCCACCATTCCAGGACGTGTACGAGCCCTTTCGCACTGGCGCTCTCGGTTGCCGCGATCGAGTATTTTAAGCGCAGTCCGCTGCACTTCCATCACTCATAACATCAACGAGCCCGTTCTCGCTTGCTCTGTCGATCGCATCGCGGGTGTACATGATTGGATCTAGTTCAGTGTTCTGGAGTAGAAAATCCAAGAGGCCGCCATTCCGTTTTTGCTGGCATAGTCCAATGAGTGCAGGGTTGTGCGCTTGGCGAGGAGACGTTTTGGACGGTCTCCTCAACGGAATGGAAATTTTGAAGGCAAGGGTTTGGGTTTCTGACCCATGTTCCGAGCTGATTTCAAGCGGAAGACCTGCAATTCGTTGAGTTGTGTTTCAGCTGATCTCCAAACGTTGAGAAAGTTTGTGGGGGCTGTGAGGGTATCCGATATTAGAAAATTTGTGTACACCATAAAAGCTTTTTGAAGGAGAGTCCTGCTCACGATCAACGATCAACGAACGAACGAACGAATCATGCGTATCAAGAATGACATCAAGATCACCTTTGTCGAAGCCCGTGACCTGCTGGCCATGGACAAGAATTTCACGACCAGCGACCCCTATGTCAAAATCAAGGACGTGAAAGGTCTCCATCTGCCGGGAAACGACGACCTCTATCGCACCAAGGTCGTCAAGAAGAACTTGAATCCCAAATGGGGTGAATCTTTCAACCTACACTTCGACGACAGGTTGTCGAAACTCAATTTTCTGGTGTACGACTATGAGGTTATGTCGCGGGATGCTCGTATCGGAAAGGTGCGGTTGAACGCCGACCAGCTGTTCCCGACTACGAGCGGCTCGCATGCGGTGATTGATCGGTGGCTTCCGCTTAAGCCAAAGGGCGAGCTCCACGTAATTATCGAAGTCCACTGGAGAATTCCCATCGCACTTCCGGTACGTTGGATTTTTTGTTTGATTTCCTGCGCTCATCAAGATTATGAAGGGCGTCAGCTTCCCCATCCCTGTTGCGCCTTCGTTCAGTGTAGGACTTGGTACGTTTCGTGTGGCAACACACACAAGTGTGATCATTATTGTTCAACAGATGCAAACTGATGCATTCTTCTCACAGGGTGGGATATGGCGAAAAAGGGTAAAGTAGTAGACTTGGATGCGTCCGTCGCTGCACTGAACGATGCTGGTGCAATAATCGACTCGGTTTCGTTCAAGAAGCTTACCGGGATGAACGGAGCTGTACGTCACAGCGGGGACGATCGCTCAGGTAACTAGTAAATAGCAATCTTGAATTAGAGGTATTCCTCAAAAATTCATTGTTTTCCAGGCGACGGAGATGGAGACGACGAAGTTATCACCTTCAACACGAACGCGCTAAACCCCGAGTTCTCTCGCTTCGTGATCGTGATCAACTCGTTCACCCTCGTTCCTCTGTCGCAAACCCGCTCCGCATACGTCCGTGTCTCGTCACCGTACAAAGGAACCGTCGCGTTTTTTCGTATCAACTCGTTCACGAACAATACGGGTCTGCTTCTCGGACAGCTGTGGAGGACTTCGGAAGGATGGTTTTTTTCGTCAGGAAAGGAGTCTGGGCCCGGGAGGACGATCACAGAGAGCATGAGCTGGGTCATTCCTCATGCCACGGGCTCACACGGTGCGAAAGCAATTTCTCCTCAACCCAATGCATTCGTTGACAACACAGCCCAACATTATGGTGCACCACCTACGCCCCCTGGTGTACAAGGTTACACCGGACCCCAGCCCGGGCAAACTCCACCGCTTCAAGGATATGGCGTACCGCCCTCAGCAGCGGGATACACTTCCCCGCAAGGATACGCTCAGGGATATGGTCAGCCTTATGGTACAGCACCTGCAGGACAAGGATATTACGCTCCACAAGTTCACGGTTACTATTCTCCGCCTCAAGGCAACTACGCTCCTTCCTTGCAAGGATACGCTCAACAAGGAGCTCAGCAGCAGTACCACGCGCCACCGCCCGGTGCACCACAGGGTTATTATGGTGATCCACAAGGATATCCCGGAGCACGTCAGTGATCCACAGCTGGGGTTCGAACCATCTCGATAAACCGATATATATATTGGAACATTTCGTGTTTTAGTAACCCTCAAAAAATTTTCCCACCTCCGTGCAAAAGATACTTCCAATTAACAGCCACGTTTGGGCAAAAATGGACCGCATGGTGGCTAAATATTAATATTGGCAGCCCCGTTGACACCCAAAACAAAGCGCAGAATGGGCGCTATCTGCTCATCGAAAATGGAGTCAATGAATCATCAAAGTCTGCAGAGACGAGAGTCGATACATCGGGTTAATATCATGCCAATCGAGCTGGACAAAGAGGCAGCAGCCCATTGGGAAGTTCCCACCGGAGTGATGGGCTCGAACTCATCCGTGAACTCGAGCGAAGGGAGTGACAGAACTTATCATTCTTCAAAGGTATGCCATGTATGAACGAAAACACCCTTCTCGTCGGGTTACTCATGAGGTTTTGAAAACGGTGGGAAACAGGCTTCGCCATATGTGATTCCGGTAAAGTTTTGTTAACCTCTAGGTTGGTCATTTTCTCAATGGTATATCGAAATGTGTTGTTTTCACGGATATCAGGCTGACGCGCAAGAAGGTATAATTATCCCCGTAAGCACTTTTGATCCTCCATTCAAACCCACTCTTGATTTTAGGTCAAAGACTCAATTTACAGCACCACCTGCTCAGACAGCTGTTTGACGGCCCAAATCACGGATCCGGGATCCCAGTCGAGGCTCTGGAGCGTGGTCTCAAGGTTTTAGATGTTGGGTAGGCAAAAAGTTGGCATCTCTATGTTCTTCAGTCACTCACATCAAGACAATGAAAAGTTGCGGGAGTGGTATATGGCTCGCAGAAATGAACCGAGATTTTCCGAATGGGATATACTACGGAGTCGTAAGTTCAAAACTGCCGTACAAAGGTACTCGACAGAACAAACACTGACGAGCAGAATCGTAGGACATGGAAACGTCTGACTTTGCACAGATATTCCAGGAGATCTCTGGGAAGGGCCGGATCAACCTTGTCGAAGGGAACGTTCTTGAGCGCTTGCCTTGTGAGCTCGTTCGAAACACGTTTATCTTTCCTTGAGCTGACTTTACTTCCAAGTTGATGACAATACTTTTGACTACAGTGAGTTTTTATGAGGCATTTCACCTCCTTGTGTCTGATCGGATTCCCCAGTTCACCAGCAAATGCTGGTGTATGCCGTTCCAGAGGCAAGATGGCCACACGTAATCGCAGAGCTGGCTCGCGTGCTAAAGCCTGGAGGATATATTGACCTTGTGGAAGTAAGAGCGTGTCAAAATCTTTCTCGCGTAAATTCAATGCTGTTTTGAACAGATCAACACTGTGCAGATTGCGCAAAACCAGAATGAAACCATGCAGAAGAACAACGACATATTTATTCAAGCATTCCTATCCCGCGGGATCAACCTCACGATGCGTAAGCCGACTGTGGAATCACTAATGTGTGAAACTTACGTCCTGGGCAACCAGCGAAGGATCTTGGCCGTTACCTTCAGCAGAATGGCAGCTTTGTAAATATTGATTTCATTCGAAGGACAGCACCAATCGGCTGGGATGGAGAAGTTGGCTACCTCTGGCAAGTGGATGCTGAAAAGGCACTTTTGGGTATGGCCCCATTCTTTGCGGCTGCATTCGGCATGACAACCGAGAAATGGTACCTCAACTATATCAGCTACTCTTCATTTCTGGTTCTTAACAGAACCGGCTGCTTTCAACAGGGTTGAGTACGTCAACGTTTCTATGGAAGAAGCCGTCAAGAACAAAGCATTCTTTAATGCGGTATGTCGAGCTTGAAAATATGGTGCAAACACTTCCTCAACGCTTTGCAACTTCACAGTATCGTGCTGTTGCAAGAAAGCAGCCGACTTAGCCGCCACGCAAGGAGGTCAAAGACACTAGCAAGATATTGCGGAATGAGGATCCACAGATATATCTTCCAAATTATAATTATACGCTATGAATAACGTCCTTTCATTAAGCCGTGGTTGATACTAAGAAATCTGTTCCGAGTATTATAATTACAATATAAAAAGAGAACTAGAGCGGCGGTTTGTCTGGACATGTTCTGTAGGCCGCTTTCCAGCCCCAAAAAAGAAGATTAAGAAAGCTATTGCAATGGAGCTAGCCGTTGGAAATATGAGGGTAGGACTTGAACCCGCATGTAGACGTTGAACTGCCAGCACCAATGTTTGACACGCAAACTAAAATTGATGAATCTGTGAAACATGGTGAAGATAGTATTACTGCCATGGTAGTAGCGGGCAGAATGATACAACCGCCTAACTCTCACATTTTTGATCTCCAACGTCATCAGAGACAGCTGACAGAAAGCTTGAAAAAACAGAAGAAGAACACACATCGACTTCGATTTTATATCATCTTCACCCTCAACAAGATCCAGCGGAAAGAGTTTTCAATGTGTGCAATGCGTTCGTGCATCCAGTTTCAACTTCTCCCCTGCAGTAATTTGCGCTGTTAAACCGAAAACTCACCGGATACAGTTGAGATTGAATCAGTGAAGGGACCAATAGTGGAAGCGGGTGTTTAAAAAAGGATGGGTAGTTGAACTGGCAAAAGGGGTTGAGGAAAGCAGGATTCGAACCACGCTGATGCCCCCATGTGTTTTCGACCGATTGTCACTTTTGTGGGACTGATTAACATTGCTGGGGTAGTACAGATTCTGGATACACTTTTCAGTTTGAACAAAGCAAAAACAAAAAGAAAACAATATGACAACCGCGTCCGTTCTTACTTCGATCCCCCAGAAGGACCAGCCGCATATTTTGATCTCCAGCGTTCAAATAGCTGTTCCGACAAAGAGCTTGAAAACGCAAAGGGAGAAATACAAATGGGTTTCCACTCTGTATCATCTTCCCCATCAACGAACAAGCCGCCAGATCCAGCAGATACGCTGGTCAAAGTGCACTGCGTTTGAGCATCCCGTGTGGACTTTTTCCCGTCTTCAAGCGCCGGATACCGTTCTGCTGCTTCCGCTATGCTCTTGCCGCCGGCACTGTCCTCAGGCGACGCTGCGTGCGCGCGAAGATTCGCTGAGTGCTCGCTTGGGGTAGGCAGCGTCGGGGGATCCAAAGCCCAGTTCACCGTTTTCTCACCCTTCCGACGCAATGTTTCCAAACCCATTGATTTTGGTGGGACGTTGGTGGGCCTCGGAGGAACGACCGGTGGGTCGTGCCGCGTCATCTCGCGACCGTGTTGCAGTTCGACTTTCTTCTGCTGCTCTGGAGGAGCAACGGGAGCTGTTCGTGACGCTTGGATTTTGTGGTCGTCGTTCCATGTACGCGGTTCACGAGGCTGGATCTCGGACTTATCTTCTTCGATCACGACCGCGTCTTGTTGTTTCGGCTTGTACGGCGTCTCACGCATTTTGTGGTCGTCGTTCCATGAACGTGGTGCACGAGGCTGCATCTGTGATTGCTCTTTCGCCATCAATACTACGTCCTCTTGTTCCGGTGGAGACACCTTGATTTTGTGATCGTCGTTCCATGCGCGTGGTGCACGAGGCTGGATGCGGCTCGGTGGGGATGGCTCGTCTACAATCAAGTCAGAGTCCCGTTGTTTCGGCGGTGTGGGTGGATCTCGTGGCTCGTCGATCAATGCACGCGGTGCTCGAGTTTGGATCCGCATTGCTGGGGGTTGATTGTCCACCATCGATTCTTCCATTCGTTCCGGAGGCGGATGAGGATCTCGCGGGCTGTGGATGTTGTGGTCGTCATTCCATGCGCGCGGTGCGCGAGGCAGAATCGGCTTCGGCGGAGTGGGAGGATCTTGCGGCTCGTCGTTCCAAGGGCGCGGTGCACGGGGCTGTATGCGCAATGGCGGTGATGGTGTTTCCGCCCGGCTCTGTTGTCTTAGGTGCCCAAATGTCAAGTTTAATCATCTTCCATGTTGATCGGGTTATTACCGGCTGTCAAGGCTAATTTGTGATTCTCGAGTGCGAACTTGTAAAGTATCCGGAAGTCGACTCTGAATTCTCGTCTCGCCAACTCGCTGCCTGATCGAGCCAAAGTCCCAGCCGTCTTCATCATCGGAAGCAGGTTGGTCGCCGAAAGAAGTCTCTGATCTGAGAAATGGAGTACCCCCAAAATTGATTGGTTTATAAACAACACTCAGACCAATATGCTGCTTTACCTCTCATCTCCTCTCAACGCTTGCGTGCGCTTCCACGCCCTCAGTCGCTCCACAGCCGATCGTACGTTTATCATGCCTGCATGCTTTGTGATGAAGCGGTGTGTTAGAAGCTGGGCTGCATTGGGACGCTGATTCCAAAAAAATTTAAAAATATTGAAGGTCAGTGCGTGGTCCACGTTCTCACCAAGGAAAAACTAAAACCTGAGTGGGATTCTTCACGAGACAGCATCGGACGAAATCGCGAAAATCCTCAGAGAATCGGTTGGGGTCCAGTACGCCCACTGGCGGATCCAACCTAGCGATCTTCATCACTGCCCCCGGTCCCGGAATGTTTGAGTATGGCGGCCTCTTCCTAAAGGAAGACCGCGGATTAGATATCCACTGAAACAAATGCAAAAGAATTTCATTACATTGCGAGCTCGATCGCAGTGATCCCAAGAGACCATATGTCAGCCTTCGAGTGAATGCGTAAAAGAACAAAACAAATTTTCGGTTGGTGTATGTACCTTTGTGTCGTATGCGGAACTAGTGATTACTTCTGGCGCCATCCAATACGGTGTCCCCACCACCGTGTTTTTCTTCGTTAGAGTGGAGGTAATCTAGTTTGATGTAATTAGCGAGATATATGTGCTACCCCTCATTTGGCAAACCTGGCCAGAAACCCCAAAGTCTGCGAGCTTGACGATCCCGTCCTCTGTCATCAGCACGTTTTCGGCTTTGATGTCTCTATGAATCTTCCCAAGTCGGTGGATGTACCTGAGGGCTTCCAGAAGCTGGCGTATAACCACAGAAACTTCTTCCTCAGGAAACGCTCCAGCCTGCAACTGTTAAGGCAAACCATAGGATCAATGAATTTTGTGTTGGGAATAAGCGAGGGGGGTTTTTGTTACCAAATGGTGACAGGATCCACCGGAACAGTATTCCATGACAATCCAGAGAGTCATTCCGCTCACAAAGGATTCATCGTAGTAAGTGATGTAGGGCGAGTTCAATTGGCAGAGGATTGAGATTTCTTGTCGGATATCCTCGATCCCGTCTTTTGCCTCTTAATCAAGAAGTGAGAATAGCACTGCGCATGGTATTAGATGATGCCCACCTTCAAAGTCTATCATTTTGATAGCGACACTTTCACCGGTAGTTCTGCGGATGGCACGATGCACCTATATGGAGAGTGTGAGCAAGTTAAAGATTCCTAATTTGAATGGGTATAATATCAATTCTACCTCACCAAATCCACCTCTGCCCAACGGCTCCTTCAAGATGTAGTTCGATGCCATCGAACGTTAGTAACACGCTCTGGGGCTTGTCGCGTCACCGTGTCAAAACAAACACCAGTACCAAAAAATACTTTAGAAAAGTGTGTGTTGGTACGTGGGCAAGAACCCAGTTAGGAAAGCCGTGTGCCATGGCACAAGTGTCCAGACTGTATCATGCGAACACAAGTAATGTTATGCGTTACGTCACATAGCGCACACTCTATTTTTTAATAGTTTGATATCGAAGACCGACTTACAATTGCAATCAAACTCTATTAGCTCAGTTACTCGCTGTAGTTTGTCTCCAATGATTCTTGTTTTTCATTTATTTTCTCGTTCTGCGTGGCTTCTTAACTATCAAAATGTCCCAAAATCTCAACAAAAATTCTCCGAATTCCCTCCTGATGACTCCGTTGGCTCGCCGCTCCGTCGCTGCCTCAATGTCGCCCCACTGGTCGCGAAACTCTTCTCTCCACGACAACTTCCAGAATCGACCTTTCTCTGGAACTCCCGCTGCCGAACAAGAAACTCCCTTCACCTTCCGTTCCACGTCCCAACAACAGCAACTCCAGCAGCAGCAGCCAGTGATCTCTCCTGCTCCAATCCAATCCGCCACTCCGCGCGCCGCGTTTCAGCCAGCTGTACGGTCTCCTCAAGATGGGTACCAAACCAAACCAACAGCACGCGCCTATCCAACGAAGATCTCAAACGATCCCACCCTCGCTCCTCGCCGTCAACTCAGCTCAGTCGTAGCAGGATCATCGGCGGACTTTGCAGACCTGGCGAGCAGAGAGTCTGCACAACGACTGACTACTTGCGCCTACGCGATCCTTCAATTCACTTACGCTTACTTTTTGTGGTTTTCTCTTTCTTGGAAATCTTTGAGCATTCTCGGTAAGTGGTGAGATTACGCGAAATCAGATCAATGTTTGATTTGGCCATCCAGGTTTCCTTAAAGCGCCATTCTCGATCAACACCATCATTTCGGCTGCTGTCATGTCAATCACTCTCATCCTCTCACTCTACGTTCGCAACACTTTCCTTCAGGGTATATAAATAACCCGATTCTCGTATTTTTTCCTCTAATGTTCCAGCTAGTCTCACAGCCCATACAACCCAATCTTTTCGGCTCACTCTCGCGAACAATGATCGACCCCGTATTTTGGATTTCCACAGCTCTGTACACAGCTTCCGCCGTCGCGACCGGGATATTTGATCTAGAAACAAAATCAGATCGCTTTGACGCTCGAGTTTTTCTCTATCCAGACGGGTGTGTATTTGTCCTGTTGGTCTGGTTATCACATCTAATCTTGTTTTGGCAAAGTCGATATGGAGACCCTCAGTTGAACGAAAACGTTGTGTTCCTGATATTATTTAACGGAATTCTTGGTGCTTCGTATTCTGTGTCGAGGACGTATTATGGCAGAGACAACCTCGTGTTTCCCATCTTGCGGGTACGTATCGGCCGTTCTATGCCTTTCAGCCTACTTATAATCAGTGGCAGAGATCGTGGTCGATTTTGCTGAAAGGAAGGCTCCCGACTTTGGCTCTCCGATCTCTTCGTTTTGCCACTCGGGTGTTTGGATTCACTTGGGTCGGATACCTTTTCTTTGGTGGAGTCGCTTTTGGTTGGGCACACAGTCTCACAGCCCTCATCACAAGGTACGTGGGGTGGAAGTTTTCCCCAATCCACCTTAATTCTTGAGAAAATTCTAAAGGTTGACGGACGACCCAGTCCTTCGAATTTACATGTTTGATTTCGGTTTGATGGTTCACTGCATTCTGCGCGGGGTGCTATTCGTGATGTGCTGGGAAACGATGAACAACACCTTCGAGGTTATCTACTCTCAGGTACGGATTAATCGAGTTTCCTACAACTCACTATTTCTCAAATACTCCTTTAGGCGCTTGGTGTGACCAGGTCAAAGTTGTTCGGTCTTGTAAGCGAACTGAAAACACCGTCCCATCCATACAATCAGGTAAAATAACCCATAGTTGTTATTTATTCCCATATTAATCCCCAGTCACCGAAGGCCCTTGCATTCCTTGAACTTAATACGCTGTGCCAGCTCGGGACTCCGGAAATTTTGACTGACGTGTTCCGGCCATCAGATGACGAAGATCAGCTCCCGAGCTATTGGCATCAAATTTCATCGGCGTGCCTGGAGGTCGTGGACGATCTTCGGTTCAGAATCGACAAGGATTATTCTGTTGTTGGACCTGGTGGTAGGCCGTGCAGTTATCTAGGAATGAATTTTGTTTATATCTGCAATGATAGGCTTGACACAAGCCGGTGTTCCTGCATACCAAAAGCCCGAATCTGTGATCAAAAAGAAGAAGACTTCCCCCGTCAACCGTTCCATCATCGCACCACGGCGTCCCTCCTTGTTGGATTGGCTCTTCCTCGGTCGCACATCCGCTCGCAATTCAAGGTCTCGTGGTGCCGGGTCCGGCTCAAACTTCGACGACAATGCTACTGCAGTTCCCGCCCTTCTCCGTCTTCGTCGCAACACCGACGTGGGCGAGATTGGGACTGGTCACGAAGGAGCTGGTGAACCAGAACAGGTGCCCTTCATCGACAGCTTGGAACTCTTGAAGCGCGCCAACCGATTCCTTGTCGAGACGCCCGGTACGCGGTGGATGTTTGCGGATTCTGTGCAGAGGCGAACCAGTGCAGTCTTTGAATCATTGCAGATCCAAGTCTGGGCTGTTCGATGTAAGTTGATCATGTTTTATTTCACAGGATTTTTCTGAATATTGTTGAAGCGCTGGCGGGGTTGGTGGTTACTTCTGCGACGATGGACTCGCACGGCCTGGTGCACCGCGATGTCGCACTCATTCTCGAGACTCTGATCCGATGCCTTGTCGAGGTGGAACGCTACTCCTCCCGCCCTCCGGTGCGGTTCTACGCGAACGCAGTGCTAGACCCTATGGGATCCAAGGGTGTGTACCGACCCCCCCTTGGACTTGTATCGCAAGACGGCGAGGGCTCGAGCGTGGAGGCGTGGGGACACCATCAGCTACTGCAGTGGCCGTGCGATACGATGATATCAGGTATTTGATCACAAGAAGCAGGAAACTAGAATGGGGTTTTTGACAAGATTGTTGTTTTATGTAGTGTTGCAGACGGCGATCTATCAGATCGTGACGACGTTTTATGAAAACTTGACGCTGTTTGAGTTCCCCCCTGATGTTGCGGCGATGCTGAAGTCGTTTGTGGAGTTTGAGGAGTGAGATTGAAAAAGATGATGGAGAAAAAAAATGAATACATACTTGAGCAACGACATCCGATTGCAAAATTGGAGAGGGTTTAAAAATATTAATAAACAAAAAGTGTTTTTCGAGTCTGCAAATTTGTATCCGTGTGTGAGTTTGTCGTGTCATTTCGGAGACTCGGATGGGCGACTCGCAGATCACAGGGACGGATGAAGAGCATTTACGCGACGACGTGAAGAAGAGACGCGAGGAGCGTGCAATGCGGATACGTCAGGCAAGTTGATCTACTTTGTTTCGATTACACAGAAGAAGCTAACATTCGAACAAAAACAAGCAACTCGCAAAAACGGTTGGACAATTACCTTCTGTCGACCAGTTTAAGATCACAAACTCACGACCATCGAGCTCAAAAGGAATAAAGAGATCAAGCAGCATACCTCGCTCGACTTCATCAAAACTCCCGACTACCACAAGATGTCAACCAACGCTAACGTCGCTGAAGATATCAAAAGCTAACTCCCTTGAGCCAGAAACTCATTGCATTCGTCCAAGGTGATTTTGTTATTTGAATTTGGATCGCATTTCTTGGTGGTAACTTGCAAGCCAAGTGTTCAAGGAATCGAAATACCAACTTTGGTGACACAGTCGGATATAGCACCATCCGCTGAGGCTCAATCGCACACTTACAGTCTCGTTGATACTCGCGGCACTGAAACGGCACATGGAGTTTGTGATGATCCGACCTCCAATAATCATGAAGATTCTACGACGAACGGCGACACGGTTGTCTACGAAGACGATTTTCACTCCAGCGATGATATCGTCGATTCTATCGGAGACTTTCTAAAATCCTCAGTATCGTCGGAAGATGGGCATATCGGCATGATTTCAGGAATCGACCCAATATCAGGACTACGACATCAAACTGTCGAGGAGGTGGAGCCGGGACAGCACGAAATATCAACTGCGGCGACTCAACATGATCAAATAGCCGAAATTGCAATCGAAAGAATGCGAGATCCGTCAGTGACGCTCTCGCCCTCGCCAAATGCACTTGAAGATCCAAAGTTTGTTCCACCACGTTGGTTGCTCGACGCTCCCGTCTCTCTCAGCCAAACTCGCTCATCTGCTGCAAATCTACCGTCTCAAAGTTACCACGATCAACCAACTCCAAACCGTGTTCCGTTGCACGTCAAGATCCCAAAACTGCAACCCTCATCCTCAAAAGTCGTAACGGAATTCGTGAAACCTGCGAATGGAATCGACGATCCGACTGCGGAGCGGATCGATCGGATTCTCCATTTTCTCAAAGATGTGGAGAATGACGGGTTGTCGAGGAGAGAAGAGAGTGTCATGAAGAGTGTTGTTGCGAAACAGAACAGCGGGCTGAGGTGTGTGGAGCTTTGCTTTCCTTTGCAATAGAAGATTAAAGAAAAATTTTAAAGGGACAGCATCGAACTTACAGCATCATACTCTGCGAAAGACAACGGACCAAGTATGCCTTCTTTTAAAGAAAATGAAGAATAAGAAACACGAATCCCACTCACCGCGCTATTCCATACAGCTGCTGTGTTCAATGGCGTTAAAGCTAAGATACTGGGTCAGCAGATCGAGATTGAGGAAAAGACCCGGGCGATCGACTTGCTCAAATCCGAGCTGAAGAAACTGAAGGAGCTGAACGAAGCCCAAGGAGTCCAATAGTAAGGATTCTCATGGTACACACAAAGAACACATTGAGTGAAAATGCTACCGTAGCTCCAAGGATCTTAAATCAAAGCTGTCGCTGCAGCGGAAGGAATACGAAGGGATCGTTAAACGACATCTCGGATTCGTCGATAAGTTGCTAGCAGAGAAGGCTGAACTGGCAAAGAACTGCGAGACGCTTGCAGATGAACTCAAAATCTTGGATAAAAAGTTTGGAGAAAAGGTATTCGTCCCCTACAGCGCAAATAGTGAATGTCTGAGTTCGGACGATCCCACGTCAGACAAAGCACATGGAAGAAGAGCATTCCAGGGAGATGAAGCAGCAACGAGACCTATGGCAAGCGGCAGAGAAAATTAAAAGGGACAAGTGGATCCAGGAGAAAACAAAAGCAATCAAAGATCAGACGGTGAAGGGCCTTGAGCCCGAGATCCATCGAATCCTCACGGTATGGCCAAGTTTTCACTCAATCTACAACCCAATTGATTGTCGAAAAAACAAACAAACTACAGCAACAAAAGCTCCAGCTGAAGCAAACCGAAGAAAAGCTGAATGAGGCGTTCAGCAAAGAGAAGGCCGCCATGGCCGAGACACATCATCGTCAACTTGTATGTTCAAGACATTTGTGAACTTTTTTCAAAGCTTATGATATCGCACAAGGATGAGCAACGAGATCGAATGACTGCCGAGAAGCAAAAAGCTTGCGAAGAAGAGCGTGAATTCTCCAGGCAGCGCTTCATTAAACAGCTCGAGCGCGAAGAGATGGAGGTATTTTTATTTAATTTCCTGTTAATGAGATTTCTATGGTCTCACGCTAGAGGGGTAGTTTCAGCAACAGAAGCGGAAACTGGTTTCGGAGTTTGAAGAGCAAAAGCACCAGATCACACAGACTCTGAAAGAAGAACGAAAGGTCGATGAAGCAGCGTTCAAGAGACGACTCGATGAGATGACGAAAGGTCAGGAAAGTGAGCGAGCGAAACATGCGCTGGCGCTTGAAGAGCAGTCGCGTCGTCATTCCATCGAGGTGCAGTACAAAAGCCTCTCAAATCAAAAGAAGTTAAACGGGTTTCTCTAAAGCTGAATCAGCTTCGGGAACGGTTAGCTGTTGAGAAGGAGGAATGGCAGGCGGCCTACATGAACAAGACTGAGACGGAGCTTCGGCAGAGAGAAAAACAATTCAAAGCGAGGCTGGTGCGGGAACGTGACGCGGAGATCGAGATGGTTATCGAGAGATTGGAGTCGGAGACCAACTCTAGCACTTCCGATGTCCATCGGAGGTATCGGATCGAGGTCGAGAAGTTGAAAGCAGAGATGGCCGAGGAAGTTAAGCAGGTATTGAACGTTTTTTGGCTCTTTTTTTCAATGTGAAGATAAACTCACATAACTATTTTTGCAGCTCCGCACACAACATAGCATGGCTTTGGACAAAGCGATCGCAGCAAAGAACAGCTTGGCAAAATGTGAGGACATCAAGCACCGAATCGAGAAAGATCTATTGCAAGCCCAGCACGAGGTTGCAGCCAAGGAAGCCCTGATTGCCGAAATGAAGGCCGAACTCGCGAGGCTCAAAGTCAACGAAGAAACGATGACATCAAACATCAGTTGAGTTGAACTTCTATCGACAGAAAGCCTGTATTGATTCTTTTCTATAATGAAGGAAAAGACTTTCAAACGTTACTTAGGGAACGTGAACGAGACATAGAAGAGTTGCATTCACACATCGAGGAGCTCTCTGAAAGATTGACAGATGTGAAGGTACGCCATCAGCGCGAAATAGAATCAGCCCTTAAGGAGAAGGTGAATCAATCATATTAGAAGTAATGATCGGAGAACACTTACTTGATAACCATGACAGGATGTTGCCCTTCAAATGCTCGAGAACCGCATCCGCAAAACCATTGCAAGCAAAGATGAAGTGATCGCGGGGTTGAGGTCACAGAACGAAGAGTTGGGGTTGCGCAATGACCATCTTTCGCAACTGATTGAAAAACAACGGCATGAATTGCTCAATACGTAAAACTACAACTAATTGTAATATTACCATCATCATCTTCTTTTTCTTCCATTCTTTTTGTTTAATTTGTCAACTTTCACCCAGAATCATGAAAACACTGGCCATCCCAAATGGTTCGAAGCAGGAAGAGACGAGGCGACCAGCCCCTGCGAGTTTCAAAGGCGGAAACTCGGCAAAAAGCGCTGCCGATGGCGAGCTCTCCAGTGTTGAGCCGGCAATGGAATTCGAGTCATTCTCCGCATCCGAACTGACGAAAGCTCTGGACAAAACCCAGAGTATATGACTTTTAGCAACTTCGCCAGGCAATTTAACAATACCCTTAACAACAAAACGCTTTCTGCGCACGCATTCCGTATCGCTCGGCACGTCTTGCGACAGAACAATGGAAATCTTTGGGTGCCACCAACGACAGTAGCGAAGGTCATGGAGCTGGAAATGGACATCGTCATGCACGGAAGTTTGATCGAAGAATACACGATCCCCAGTCCGTTGGTAATGGTGCCATTCGATATTAAAGCGGCCGCAAAGAATCAAAGCCCACTGTTGTTGAAGCTACTGTTAATGCCGATACTCCTTCCGATGCTGCTGCCGATACTTCTGCCGATGATGCTCCCTATACTTGTTCTGAAGCAGATTTCGGAACCGAGGACGCGCAAAATCGCGAGCCCACCGGAAGATATCACCATTCGTTCACAGTTAGTGGTAGCGAGGACGAAGACCGAAAGTACCATAGTTGCAGAAGTCTCGGCCACCGGAAAGGAAACGGACGGAGACAGCATTATCATGTCCAAAATACGTTAACTGGAACGAGATTTAACCTTCCCCTCGTCCGCACCGTTTTTCGCGGAACTAAGGACCTAACGGACGAGGTAACTGGTACTCCAGGGTCGTTTGGACAGACGTTCCCCCGATCCCCCACACAGACGCCTACTTCTAAAGGAAAGCAAAGAAATTGCTAAACGGACAAAAGATGGCAAGAAAGAATATCTTCTCCAGCTTTAATTGCCTACTTCTAAAGGAAAGCAAAGAAATTTCTATACGGACAAAAGATGAAAAGAAAGAAGAAAAGAAAGAAGAAGTTCTCCAGCTTTAATTCCAAATTATTCTTTCTCCAACTATATTTGCTAAACGGAAATAAGATGTACCATTTACGGCTAATCAGTTCTCGCAGGACTTGCTCATAGCTCATAGAACTGGAAGTCGAAGTTTGATATTGTATCGACCCATCCGGTTACCTGATCTTCCCTCCCGAGGAACCTTGAACCTTGAATCCGTTCTCCAATCTCCATACTTTTTCAGTAAGAAAAATTAAAAACTCACCCATAGATCATCAATTCACCATTCCCCTATATAGTACTTTTGAGGAGAGTGGGATTCGAACCCACGCTTCCGAAGAAACCACGGCCTTAACGTGGCGCCTTAGACCGACTCGGCCATCTCCCCGTGAAACTCATAGTGGCTCAGTCGGTACGAATGCGACTTTTCGAAGCTAAACTCCGCGGTTCGAATCCTATAGGGGACTGGATTCGAATTTCCTACGAAATATATCTCTCGCAATATCGTGTCACGTGCAAGTACCGCGCCACACCTCCTTCGATTCGCCATTGCCTTCGCTCCTCTTTCCTACGGCTCGCACGGCTCCCCAAGTACTGAAGATTCCAAATCTTGGTTGAAGTACACGTGGGTGACATGTACTGATTAAGCATTGTCAATACATGTTATAACATTCAAAAAAAAAAAAAAAACTCATTACTCTCTCTCACTCTCTGTCATTCTCTCTCACTCTCTCTCACTCTCTCTCACACTCTCTCCCTCTCTCTCTCACTCTCTCTCACACTCTCTCACTCTCTCTCCCTCTCTCTCTCACAAATCAATGCCGCCTCCCAGCGCTCCGCCTGCGCAGCCGCCTGACACGCCGCATGCCGCACCCCCCTCAAAAATTTTCATCGCTTCTGGCCGTGCTCGCTCCCGTGCTCCCTCTGTGTCCCACCCTCGCGCCCCTCAGGAAAACATTCCTGACTCTCAGCCCAGCAACTTTGATGGAGAAAATTTTCTGTGGGCAGATGAAGTGAATTCTCCTCGCGAATCACGTGACCAAGCGTCATCCACTTCAGAACCGCCTCGAATTAGAGGAAGATCCCCCGCAAGTGTCGTTGATGTTCACATGAAGGATACAGTCGAAATGTCACTTACCCTTGCTGATGCTGATCCCAAAGGGAAACGTCGAGCATCAAAATCACCCCCGACTCGCCGACCTGCCTCTCGTGCCAGGGTCGAGAAGAATGCCTCTGCAGCTAATCATGCTACCTCTCCCTTGCCTACTCCTCGTGACCGATTCTTGGATGCTCTGCATATGCTGGCCCCTGCTCAAACTTCTGGATCTCATCCATTAGTAATGTCTGCTTTCACTCGTGCAATGCAATTTCTCCCAGTATTGGAACCAGAGACTGAGGCTGCCTTCTTTGCTGCATTGACTATTGCTGTAGTTCCGTTGGTTGAAACTATCAGCTGCCCTCCTGCTGCTGTCTCTGCCGTGCCTTCCTATGCTCAAGTTGCGAGTGCTAGCCGACCGCCACCTGCCCCTGCTACTCGCAATCCTGGGCCTTTCAGCACTGCAAAATTTGCCTCTCGTGCATCAAATGCTATTGTTCGTATTGAAGCTGCCGAAGCAGATGCTCAACCCGCCCTTTATCGCTCAGTGGTTGCTGGAGTGGACCCCTATCTCGCAGATCACTACGGCCACCCAGATTGGTGATTGATTACCCGGCTGAGTCACCAATTTTGATCAATCCTCCTCAGCCTGTTCGTGATCGTGCTGCTGGTTTTGCTACTGTGAGGTTTAAGGAAATTAGTCGTCAGCCACTTAATCAGCTCCGCACTCTGATTAATCGAATTTCTGGAAACCCTCAATTTTCCCGTGACATTCGCCATATTAGTTTTATTGGGCGTAACACTGCTGAGTTTATTTGTACTTCTGACTGTGCTGACAAGCTCCGCAAGGACATTTTTCCAGGTGATGAGGTGCCCGTTGATCTTTTTGACCCTGGGCAGCTTCGTTCTGGGTCTGTTCAATCACTTGAGCAACGTCAAGTTGCTGTAGCAAAGGCTGTTCACAAAAGATTTGCTCACCTCTTGCGTATTACTCATGATCCTGCAGTTTTTCATTATCTTCGTTCTAATCTTCCTGCTGCAGACTTTGAAGCTACTGTTTCTTTAGCCCGTTCTTCGCGTTCTGAACCTACATCTCGCAATTAATGTGGACTTTTCGTTCTGGAACCTTCAACTGTAGAGGTTTGCCTCTGGATTTTTCAGATTTACTTGCTTGGCTTGTTACTCATCAGCTTGATTTTTTAGTTTTAACAGAAACTCATCAGTTAACTTTAGACAGTGTTTCTTCTGAGTATTTGTTGTTTGATTCTCGTCCTCCACCAGACGCTCCTTTGGCATCTGGTGTTGCTCTTCTTATTAACCCACATCGTTGCAGTACTTATCAATTTAGGTTGATTGCATCAGTTCCTTCTGGGTTTGGTTTGTGGTTTAGGTTTTGTCAGGTCGTGATTGGTGGTTTTTATTTTCCCCCACGTTGGACTGCGGAAGACTGTTTGGGTGCATTATCTGATTTTCCTCAATTTGTTTCGAATTCGGATACACCAGTAGTTTTGATGGGTGACTTCAATTTTAGAACTCAGAGCACTGGTGATCATGTTACTAATGCCCGTGCCAGAGCACTTCTTCCTTTTTTTACAGCCCACTCACTTTCATTGGTTGTCCCAGCTTCTTCTTCAGCTCGTCGCCCAACTTTTCTTTCCCACTTAGGGAGTTCAATTATTGATTTGTTTTTTGCTTCTACTTATGTGACAGCTTCCTCTTATTTAGTGCATGATCAACCCCAGTCTATGGCTCCCCATCCTTCAGACCATTTTGCAGTGACCTGTTCATTTTCTTTAGCTGGCCCAGATCCTCAGGCCACTGTGCCTCCTCCTCTACCTTCTTGGAATCTCCGATTGTTAAAGGATGAAGTTATTCGTAAGTCGCACAGAGAAACTGCTAAGATTCTGCTTCCTCCAACATCAGAGGCGCTAACAGCAGCATTGGAACCACTTCAGGTCCCTGTGGGGACTTCTCTTTCTCGTGCAGTGGCCCAGGGAGCAATTGATTCCGCATTTCAAATTATAGTTGATTTTGTTGAGGCAACAGCAGTTCTGACATTGGGACCACCAACACCTCGTCGTAGAGCACCAGCGACCACTCCTTTGCCCCCTGAGATTGCTTTGTTGCGTAGTAAGGCTCGTTCAGCATTCCGTGACTATTATTCCCTCTTTCACCACAATTCTTCTGACCCTCTTCTTCCTTTTCTAAGAACTCGCCAACGTGATAGTCACAAAGCATTCAAATCAGCTCTGAGATCACACAGGCGTAAGACAAAAGCAAATTTTTTTGATGACCCTAGTTCTTCATCAGTGCCTTCTCTTCTGAAACATGTGTCTCATGCTCGGCGCTGCGCTAACTTTCGTACTTCAGCTAATGGTTTAGATTTTGATCCTCAGTCTTTAGCCAAATATTCTGATCATTTGCTAGTGTCTACAATGCTCAAGCTGCTGACCCAGTTTCACCTTCAATTGTTCTGTGTGATTTTCAGCTGCCATTGGATGTTGAAGCTTTGTTCTAGCTATTAGGGACTGCCCTTTGGAGTCTGCCCCGGGTCATGATCGTCTGCCTGCAGAACTTTATCGCCCAATTTCAGCTATTCTTGCTCCATTGTTCTTGCAACTTTCTCACTCCATTTTTCGCAGTAGTCTTACACCCACTTCATGGAATCTTGGGCTTTTGCACCCAGTTTGGAAGCAACGTGGTACGCTTGGTGATATTACTAATTATCGCCCCATTACTCTTTCGTGTGTTGCCCGAAAAATTTTTGAGGCGAGCTTTGTTGCCACATCTTTATTCTGCTATCACGTCTCAACGCCCACTTGATGCTGCCCAAGCGGGATTTCAGTCACACCGCTCGGGAATGGAATGTGTTTTTGGTCTTCAGGCATGTATCTCCCGTGCGTCTAATGCCAAGGTTCCTTGGGTTGCTGGTTTTTTAGATATTCAAGCAGCTTATGGACACCACAAATCGTGCAATTCTTTGGGCTGAGCTTCTTCTAGGGGAGTACCGTTGCCATTTGTTTTTGTTTTGAAGTCTCTGTTTGATTTTTGTTCTTCCAGAGTGGTTGTTGCAAATTGTTTTTCAGATGCTTTTGAATTTGTTTAGAGGTTTGTTTCAAGGTTCTGTTCTCAGTCCACTTCTCTATATCACTTTTCTTGATCCTCTACCTGGGCTCCTCCGACCATTTGCCCCACCTATAACACTCTTTTCATCCTGCCAAACCACGATATAATTCTTTTTATTTGCAGATGATTTGGCCTTGTTTGCAATTACTTTGGATGCTATGCAGGTTCTTCTCTCTGTTTGTGAGCCAGTTTGCCCAAGCTCGTGGTTTTTCTTTTGCTCCCTTGAAAGTCTGTGATTCTCACAAAAATTCCTATTCCTGCTCATTCGCCTTTGCTTCGTCATGGTCACCCTCTGCTGTCAAGCCTTCATTTCGTTATCTGGGGTTGCTTTTTTGGAGATACTGGATTTGATGTTCACTGACTATTTCCCATCGACTTGCCAAAGCGCGCGCAGCTTCTTTGCTTTGCTTTCTTTTTCAAGGATGTTTGGTTCTCATTCTA